>CAUYSK010002865.1:0-40580 GCA_963575035.1 Avahi laniger | reverse complement strand
CCGGTTCCCCTCAGCCCCAGGAACAGAGAGGCAAAGTTACAGAGGCTGCAAATGGCAAAGCAGTTTATTGGCTAGCTCGAGCTAGGGTCCAAGTCCCAGAGCACCAACGCAGTGGCCTCCCTGTGAACCAGGACCCTGCCCCGGGGTAAAAGTGAAACTTTTATACTTTCTTTTGCACACGACACACCGGTGGCACATGACACGCAGGTTCCACACGACACGCTGGGCACACCGTCTCCCCTCCCCCCTTAGTCCATTGGTTCCTTTGAAAGTGGCGGATTGTTTTGACTCCTGATTGGGTGGCCCCAAACCTCGGGATTTTCAATTTTCGCGCCGGCGCCAGTTTTGATCCACGTTTCGGTTTTGGAGGGGGGGGACTGAAACTTAGGCCTACTCTAGGAAGTTCAGCCTGTCATGGAGTCACTCCTGCCCTGTTTTTCATTCTGATTAACTATATTTGACTAACAACTAAAAGCAAGCGCGGTTACAGAAGCAAATGGCATTAGTTAGAATCAAAGAGAACACATTTTTCTAATCTAAAACAGTTTCTGTTCCACACAAAACAAAGCACATTCTCCTACTATCAATTCCTGCCTTTCAATGTATATCCAAATACAGACTTTTTTTAATATATATCATTTAGAAATAAAGAATCATAGCATACTTTGACAACCTAAAATAAGTGCCTGAGACAGAGATCTCACTCAGTGGAGGTTTATTAAGCCAAAATTTGAGAAAAAACAAAAGCCACACACACATCTGTAATTGTGTTTCCAAAGAGGAATTTGGGAACTCTGTGTTTCAAAGGGAGATGGCATGCAAAAGGAAAAAGGAGGGGAGGGATGAGTAATGAGGCGAATGGTTACATTCTTATAGGCCCAGGAAATCTGCATTTTACGTAAGATACAGTGAATGTTTGAAGAGAAAAAGGGAGTAGAGCAAAAATCAGTTATGCACATGCCCCTGGGTAGGTGGAAGAATGATTGATCTTGTCCTCTCTGTTCTGCACCTGGGAAGATAAACTTGTAATCAATATTAGTGTTGAATTAAACCACACTTTAGTTTTAGGAGCTAGACTTAGCCTGCAGACAAAAGTTACAATTTGCATATCCTTGTTTATGGGAGGCCAGCAAACAATTTCCTTATGAATAGTCTGTGGGGACAGTCCTTGTAGATGCCTGAGGCCTTTTACTTTTCCATGAGGGTTGAACTGATGCACAATGTTAGTCATACTCATTTGGAAGGGGGTATTTGGTGAGTCAGATTCCAGGCTTGACCCTCCCTTTTATATAAGTAGTTGGTTGGGTCCTGAGATTTTTTTTTTTTTTTGAGACAGAGTCTCACTCTGTTGCCCTGGCTAGAGTGAGTGCCATGGCATCAGCCTAGCTCACACCAACCTCAAACTCCTGGGCTCAAACGATCCTCCTGCCTCAGCCTCCCGAGTAGCTGGGACTACAGGCATGTGCCACCATGCCCGGCTAATTTTTTCTATATATTTTTCAGTTGTCCAGATAATTTCTTTCTATTTTTTTAGTAGAGACGGGGTCTTGCTCTTGCTCAGGCTGGTCTCAAACTCCTGAGCTCAAACAGTCCGCCTGCCTTGGCCTCCCAGAGTGCTAGAATTACAGGCGTGAGTCACCGCATCTGGCCCTGAGATTTTTATTTACATTTACATTTACATTTCCCCACTGTTCTTCAAAATCTTTCAGATAAAGCATTGTTGAAGACATGAATTCATGGTTGTACATTTTATTTAATCCACTATACTAGGAAAACTCATTCTTAGGAGATAATGTCTCACAAGAGAGGAGGGAAATTAAATAAAAAAAAACCAATGCCAAACTGTAGACAAATAATAAAACCCCAAAATAATGAACAAGGCTAGAATCTAATAACAGATGTACTGTAGTTTCTTCTGAAATATGATTTTTTTTCTCTCTCTAGTTTTTCATTTTTACCAAGGATACATCATTGTAAGACCAATTTATTTGCAAAATAAATTTTATTCTTATTATAGTTTGCCTGATAATTTGCATGAAGTGTGACAGGAATAATAATTGGCCATATAGGCCCTTTTTAAAAATTGGCTTTGCTGAAACTTTTTCATAAGAAATCCTAGATTAGACATTCAAAAGTTTCTCAAGCCAAGCCAAGGATTTGCAATCAGACTGTGTGCAATGCCCGTATGAATTGGGCAAATTCCTCTTTTCTTGAAGTCCCCAAATAACTTGGGATCCTGGGACCTGTCAGAAAATGACATTATTTACTTACCACAGATCAAGAAACCTTGTAAAGAACAAAGCCTCAGGCCAGTCTTTCCAAAGGACTTTTTATCAGCTCTACAAAGTCAACTTTAATTCCTCCTCTGAGTAGTTTGGATACATCTGCAACCATGCCATTCCAGTCAAAGCCTTGGTAAAATAACCAGTGTCTTCAATTGTGTCCTGCTATTTTTTAAAAAGCAGATTCTTATTGAACTTATACAAATAACTATATTGTCATAAATTAAGAATACACCCAAATAGTTTCCAAATTCTGGAGAAATCAAGTAGGAACAAAAATAATAATTCAAATTTTCCCCATAAAAAATATACATTACTAATTTGTTATAAACTACAAATAGCTCAAAAGAAGGGAAAACATGTCTTGACTTCTGGAAAACAAAACATAAAAAGAACCAGCAATGCTTCAAACAAAAAAGTCATTAAAAATTATTTCAGTTTTCCATAAGTTTAGTCCCATATAATTAAGTTTTGTTCCGCTTGAGATTGGGTTAGCAATTCTCATGAATGCATCAGCTTTTTAATTAATGTCTTGGAAGTTTTCCTAGTCCAAATGGTATTGTCATGTTTCAGTGTGAAATGTCGGTTCTTGGTGCACTAATGACTGAAGAATGACCAGATGTACCAAAATAAGGCAAGCATGAAAATGAGTCTTATTGAGGACAGAAAGATAGGATTACAGAGCAAGGGCAAGATACAGGTTTACAGAGCATGATACATATGCCACAGATGGCCAGACCTATTGTTGCAGTAAAGGGAGAGCAAAGGGAAGGGCCTGGTTATGGTCAGTGTCTTGTTCTATGGTGCCTGGATTGGGACCTCCCTTGTGGTTCAGAGGTCACTATGGAACCACTTTGATTGGACAGTTGGGAGTTGCATGACCTGAGTCTTACTGTGCATGCAGGTTGTTCTAAGTCACTTTGCAGACTCTATCATACCTATGCTTCCTGCTTCATGGGCTAGAGAGGTACTCTGTATTCTTTTGCAGTTGGCATGCTAGGTTCTGATTGGCAGATTTGTAGAGTGTTCCTGCCCTATCCCAGGTAGGGCAGTTGCTCAGGATAGGATTAAGGTGGGGCAGGACCAAGATGGGGTCAGTTTCCCAATCATAAGACCTAATAAAGACACCATCAAGTAACAGTGAACAAAAGTTTTGTTCACAAAAGTGAACAAAAATTGTTTACTATCTCTAATAATATTATATGAAAATCTTGTTCAAACCCAATTTTATATTTATATTAGTGTATTGTTAATTTTAAAAGCTAATTTTAATAAAACGTTATAAACAAACGTATTCAATTTTTTTTTTGGTTTGCCAATTTTTATTTAGTTTTCTTGCATCAATTTAAATGCTTTTGAATCAAGGAAGACTTCCTGCATCTCTATTTATGCATATTCTTTTTCTTTTCTTTTTTTTCTTTTTTTTCTTTTTTTTTTTTTTTGAGCCAGAGTCTCACTCTGTCACCCCAGGTAGAGTACAGTGGCATCATCCTAGCTCACAGCAACCTCAAACTCCTGGCCTCAAGTGATCCTCCTGCATCAGCCTGCCAAGTAGCTGGAGCTACAGGTACCAAGCATGACATTTGCCTAATTTTTCTATTTTTAGTAGAGACAGGGGTCTGGCTCTTGCTCAGGCTGGTCTCAAACTCCTGAGTTTATGCAACCTTACTATCTTGGCCTCTCAGAGTAATAGGATCATAGGCGTAAGCCACCGTGCATGGTCTCTATTTATGCATATTCATAATGTTATTGTTTCTTATAGAACTTTGTGGTGTAACTACAGTCTTTGCATAATTAAATATTTAATATGTAATGTATATTATTATACTCTAATGTGGAAAACATATATGTTTATGTTATGGGCATGTAATAGTAAGTGAAAGATACACAGTATTCACTCACTATTGCATGTCCAGTATTTAGCAAATAAACCTATCCAATCTTAATCAGTTTACCACTAGATAAGATTTTTATTACCTCTTATAATCTTTCGCAATTTTTTACCATTCTTTCTTTCCAATTTAATATATTCATTTACTTTTATCTATGTCTTTTATTTATTTAATTTTAAACCATCCTTAAAACCTCTAAACCAGACAAAATTACTTTTCCTTTAACAAAAATCAATCCTTATGTCTTTTTATAACCTTTTTAACCCTTACTTTTAGTAAAAAACCTAGGAAGTTAATGTAACTTTGAACTGTTATCATTCTTCAATTTTTTATTAGCAGTTTCAAATATAGTTAGCTTTCCATATCATGTAAAAAGAAGATGTCAAAGTATACGAACTTAAACTTACATTTAATAATGATTTCAATATTTTAGCTAAAAATGACTCAAACATTTTATGATTTTCTATTAATTAAGTTAACATGACTTTAAGATTATAAGTTACTAAAAAGAATGTTGAAACTGTGACACAATTACCCTTGGTAATGTCTTCCTCAGTCATCCTGGGTCCCAAGTAGCCATGTGACCCCTAAGGATGATTATGAAGGGCAGGGTCCCTCTGGGTTCTGAATTTATATATCAAGCATAGAGTTTGAGACTGAGGACAAAACTGTGGAGACAATGTCTAGCCCTTCCCAGCCTGGACGTTCTACTCCATTGGTCCATTTCTGCCTCAAATTCAAGGTGATTTTCCCTAATATCGTCCTTTCTGTGTGTTCTCATATAACACTCTCCCCATTCTATCATATTATCTATCACCACATCATTGTAATTTTGTATTTTCTTACCCCCTTTTATCACTCTAGCCTAGACTTTGAACTCCATGGGAACAGGGACTATGCCTATAGTATACATTAGGCTAGTACTTGAAGCAGACTAGTCATAAAAGTATATTTATTGAATATTAATATCTGAGAAGACTCTGTAAGTCTTCTTTTCAAAATTTTATAAGGTTTTTTTTCCCCTCAAATTTCAGTATTATTTTTTAAGCCTACCTCCAAAAGCTTCAGTGTGATTTTGCCTGGTATAATAGTAAATGTATGGATTCAATTGAGAAAAATTTATGACTTCCAATATTTATTTTTTCAATTCAATGAGACTTCATTTAGACTTTTCACTAAAACTTAACATTTTTCTTCATATGTGTTCTGTATGTTTCTTGTAAAATATATCACTTGGTACTTAGTATTTTATAAGTGAAATCCTCTTCAGTTAAATTTCTCAACTAGTTATTCCTAGTAGATCGAATTCTTACTAACTTTCACAAATTTGTATTTTATTTTCATGGGTTTCCAGATACACAATTATATCTAAAGTATTTTTTTATATTTCTTTCATTTTTCTGATACTGATTATTCTGATTTCTTTTTATTACCTTATTACATCTGCTAGTATTTCCAGAACATTTTTGAACATCATTAGTGAGCATTTTTTCTGTTATCCTATTTTTTATGGAAATGATTTTAAGGTTTAATATAAAGTTGGAATTTAATTCTTTGCTCAAGATAATTTTTTTAATCATGCTAAAGAAGTTTTATTGTATTTCTAGTTTACACAGAGATTTCTCAAAATACTGAGTTTAAATCAATGTGTTCATTCCTTATCATAAGTACTTGAGGCTAGTACAGAAGTCGATGTAGTCTTTTCTATAAAAATGTCTTTCTGTCCTCCTAGAGAGGAAGAAGAAAAAAGTGGAAAGGTTATAGACAGCCACTGTTGCTGACTCTTTCTCCAAGCAAAGTAATCACTGCCCCACCAGCACTTTGACGCTCTTATATACCAAGCTTCTGTAGTGGAGCTTACAATTTCCTCCATTATGTCATCTGAAATTTAGCTGTATCAAAAGTTTTGAGTGCCTCAAATCACTTTGTGTTCATTGTCATTAATAATATCATGGACAATGTATGCTGATTAATCTAACATAATATTTTTGTTGCATATCCAAATTAAAAGATTTTTAGAAAAGATAGAAGACAGAGGAGGGTATGGATATCAAGGACAGGTCTGTGGTCCAGTATGAGATTTGAGTTGGAATGTAATTGAACACCCCATCAGTGATCCTTTCAGTATCCCCTTCATCTTTATTGGTCTCTTCCTGCAATACATGAACTTCTGCACTTGTACTTGTTCTTTCTTAGGTAGTGTACACATGTAACAAAACAAAGATGCATTTCCACCATCTGTGTTATTGTTTTTTTATTTATTATTTCACCAAATATATTAGAGAAATTTGTACATGTCAGGTCATTTTAGACTTTGGGGAAACAATTATGATGGAGTTAGATGAAGCCCTCAGAACCAGAACTGGATTTCTAGTGGAGAGATTATAGACAAAATGTAATATAAATAAACAAGAGAATTTGGATAATGACAAGTGTGATGCAAAAAATAAAACCCTACAATGTTATAGATTGTAACTGGACAGCTATTTTAGATTCATTTTTCTTCTCTCCAAAGAACTTTTTAAAATATTTCTTGCAATGCAGTTATACCGGTGACAAATTTCCTCAGTCTTTATGTGTTTGAGACATTTTTTGTTAGTAAACTCCTGCATAGTCTTCAGCAATCAGCTCAATCATTTCTTCTTCAGATAAGCCATCCCTGTTCTCCTTGACTAAGTAAAAATCTACTAGAGTAAACTGTCACAGCAACATATATCTCCATTGCAAGGTACTATTCATGGTTAATGTTTTTTTCCCCCACTGGACTGTAAATTTCATAAGAAAAATTACAGTCTAACATAATGCACCATTCTATCACCAGTCCTCAGCTCAATTTCTGATACTCAATGGATGCTTTAACACATATTTGTTGACTCAATCAATCCATGCATCAATCATTTAATAAATAAATGACACTTATTACTTATTGACTAAAATGTTTCAAGTCAATGTGTACATAAAATTAATCACCATACCTGCATAGGCCTATTACTTGTTTTAAATGAAAAATTACAAAGTAAGGACTCACTAAATGTGGTGGACCTTCAATGGTTTTTGTTTAGTCAATAAATTATTTTTAAAATTAATAAATTTCTGGCCAGGCGCGGTGGCTCACGCCTGTAATCCTAGCACTTTGGGAGGCTGAGGTGGGTGGATCCCTCAAGGTCAGGAGTTCGAGACCAGCCTGAGCAAGAGCGAGACCCCGTCTCTACTAAAAAATAGAAAGAAATGATCTGGACAACTAAAAAAATAGATATATATAAAAAAATTAGCTGGGCATGGTGGTGCATGCCTGTAGTCCCAGCTACTTGGGAGGCTGAGGCAGAAGGATCATTTGAGCCCAGGAGTTTGAGGTTGCTGTGAGCTAGGCTGATGCCACGGCACTCTAGCCCAGGCAACAGAGCAAGACTCTGTCTCAAAAAAAAAAAAAAAAATTAATAAATTTCTTAAGGGATTATAAAAATTAGTAAATTCCCTATGATATGTCTGTATTACTACTACTTATTTATAAAAGTAGACTATCTGGCAACATAGCGTTTATATTCTCACATAGCAACATGTGGCTTTACTTTGCCACAGTCCCCAAAATTCCCTATTGCCACATGCTCATTTAATTTACTGGTTCTATCTTTAGAGGCATTTTAAGTTATGACTCTTAATTTAATGTTTTAGAAAAGTGGATTATTATTCAGAATTTTTGAACTATGGAGGATGCTTTTTGTTAGTTGATAATCTTGCCTATGGTAGATAATCATCAATTTTTTGTACCATAATGAACACCATAGTGACTTCTAAGTATGATTCTGAATGCATAAGGTAGATAATCATCAATTTTTTGTACCACAATAAATACTATAATGACTGGCATTCTGAATACGAGTCTTGTTTTTCAACAAATGACCATAGGATCACTGATGATAGCTCTGCTCAGAGCCAGGTGGAAAAAAATTTCTTTCAATTCTATAGAATTCTACAGGTAAAAACTATTTTCCTGTATATCTTTCTCTAACTGAAAGGAAAATAATTTGTCTGGCTCAATTTTTAATATTCTAAAATTCTTGGCACAGTGCCTATATAGAGTACATATTTAATAAATATTTGTTACAAAATACTGCATAAAAGAAATAATGCATTCAGTGATTTCTAGTAGTAAAAAAATATTTTGGGGTTAGAAAGCTTCAATTATTTTCAAAAGCTCTTATCAACATGTCTATTACTTTCTCATCATTACCAGTAAAGTAACTTTTACAAATGACTGAAAAAAATTGTGCAGATATGATTCTCTGAAAAATACATACTTGTCCAGTTTTCAAACAGTAAATTTTCATTTTAAAAACACATTAAGGAAAAAAATGCAGTTCTAGAAATTGTTTTTTTTTGTAAGTCCATAGTTGCCTTTATTTAGAGGTTAAAAAAATAGATCCGAAGTATTAGAGAAGCTCTTTTAGGAAACAGGCTTTTTATCCTTCATTCTTTTCTCCCTTTTCATCTTTTTCTTTTTACTGTTTCCCTCAGGTGATAACATTTTTGATTCACTTAATAGCTGATAGCAATAGGAAGAGAGCTGCTTCTACCAGTGATATTAAAGGTGGGCTCAGGTCTAATATGAAGCATAAACTTTAGCATCTGATCCTTTAATTTTTAGTTTATTTTATAAACTACTGATGAATAAGTTTATCATCTAGAAAAGAAGACAAATTTAGTTTTCATATTTGTGTCACAAATTCAGATGTGCGACTCAAGGAAGGCTGCAGTAAAAATCGAAGCCCATTTATTTTGGGACAAGTGATCAAGAAACCCAGCAGTGGACAAACTAAGTAAGTTTATCCCATTGCACACTTTTCCAAATAATGCTTATGTTTTTCATTAGATTGAAAATTGTAATATTTTGGTGACTCAAATAATTGTACTGATTTCTTCCATATATTTAAAGTTATTTTGATTCTTTCTATTTTAAATATTTACAAGCTGGTAGTTTTAATCTGCCTCATATAGCCTGTAAAGATAATTATTTTTGTCATAATCTCTTCCATTGTAATCACATCCGAAATACAAACACTTTATTTTAGAAACATGTTCATCCCATTGACTAAGTTATAATTAGCTTCTCTTTATAAGGAGGCTTTTATAATTTTATAATTACAAGTAGATCCACTTGAAAAAGAACTCATATTCATCAATTTCTCCTCATAAAGTTATAGCAGGCTTATGTGTTTTTGTTGTTATAGTTGTTGGCATTCACAATCCATCTGCATAGTTTGAGTCCTTCATTTTGTTAATTTTGCCAAGGCACCAAGTAACCCTTCATTTTCTTTTAGCCTTTAATTCTTCTTGTGATGTGAGGGAAGAAGAGGTTACCAGCATCCGTGTTAAGTTTTCAATTTTCTCATTCTGCACTTTTTGAAGCAAATATTTTTCTTCCAAAAGTTGAGCTAATTGGTCTTTGTCCGTTGCCCAGGCCCGAGTCTCTGAAGAAACCTCCTCTAATTGTTTTTTAAGATCCGTTATTTCTTTTCTATATCTTTTCAAAAGAGCTTCCTCGCTTGATACCTCATTAACATAAGGAGTATTCTTCATCTATGTAGCAGTGCTGGCAAACTGGAGAGTTCTAAGGGTCTCATCAAAAGACACTGGAGTAATTGTGCAGATAATACTTTTTTTTGCATTTCCTCCCAAGGAATTCTGGAGAATTCGTGTTAATTTGTTATCTTGATAATTTATGAAACCTGTTTGTCCGTGATTAAGTCTCTTGATCACTTGTCCCCAGATAAACAAGCCTCGACCCTTATTACATTCTTCCTTGAGTCGCACGGAGTCAGCTCCTCTATGAGCAGCTCTTTCAGTGCCTGCAAGGTCAACCAAATTCAAACAGGACACCTTCACAGACCCTTCACAATTATAGAAGGCTCACCCTTCTCTCTGCTTCCCCAAATCATTCTAAAAATTGTATGAGAATGACTGCTTCTCTGGTTCATTTTTGTTTTTCCATAATGTCTGTTCTTTTCTCCCTTTGTGATCCATTTCAAAGCCATTTCTGATGTATAAACCACTTCTTCTGCGGGATCAGCAACGTATACATTCCTATTGACATCTTCTCAAATTATTAAAGGTTTCCTTTTTTGCGTGCCATGGAGTAAATCTGTAATGGTTTCATTGTATATCTCCATGTAAGACACACGCAAGAGAAATTCCCTATCAGGAAACTTCTTAATTTTTCTGAAAATGTCACGAATGGCCATGGGTATAACACCCAAGTAATCTTCCGAACCCAACATTGCATACGTTTTCCAGAAGCAGTCTGCCCATAGGCAAATAGAGTCCCATTATAGCCTTGTATGGCAGAATTGATGACTGGTGCTGCTATTTCTTCATACACATTTTCAGTAGTTTCATTGTAGTGAAAGACACGATCAAAGTTGGAGGATTTACTTCCATCAACTTGATCAATGGCATTATTGTCAGCTTTCCGGTAAATTTGGGCAGTTTCTCCAAATGCTGCTTCTCTGCTGCTGAGTGGCCAGACTGGCACACAGACCGCCACGGCCCGTTCTTCCACCGTCCTCTCAGGCCGGGCCCCGGGAAAATGTAGAAATTGTTTTTAATGGAGTCATACAGGTACCTGATATTTGGAACTGATTGGCCAGTTAAGTGTTTTCAAATGTCTGAGCTTTCAAACTCTTGAAAAGACAGTTGCATCCAAAGTAAAGGTACCGACTGTAGCATGCTAGAAATGGATCACTTCAGAGGAGGACTAAATGCTTACTTGAGCAAGGACTTCAAGAAAAACAAAGGAAGGGGGCGTTTGAATAGAAGTCCTGGAACTAATGATTTCAGCTTTATCTTTAAATTTCCTACCTACAAATGGATTGTTACATAAATATCTGTGCCTCTTAAAGCTCTTCATTCTACTACAAATATCCCAAAGTGGATGAAAGCAAATTAAATGATAAAACAGAGGAACATGCATGTGTTCTTCCCCACATTCGCACAAACTAAAACTACCTGGGAGATTAAAAAAAAAATAAATTAGATATCTGGGTTCCATGTGTAGAGATTCTGGTTTGATTGACCGGAGATGCCTCCTGGACAGGGAGATTTTCTTTTTCAGACTGTCTCAGGTTATTTTTATGTGCAGCCACGTTGGAGAAACACCATTCCAGCCCATGATTCTTAAAATTCCGTGAATATATACCAGTATCACTTATCTTCACTAACTTTCTTATCTTCTCTCACTTGCATTGCAAGATGCTTATCTTGCTTCAGATTTTATGGATTTAAAGAATATAAATATATATTACATCAAGAATGGTCCAGGTAAAGGCAGTTTCAAACCTGATGTTAGCAATGTCTGGCTCTGTTTATATTTTCTTGACTATCTTGTTCTTTTCAACTCTTGAGAGACAGAGAAAGAGAAAGTGATCTTTTCATTCGACCATTGCTGAATATCCATAGTTATATATCCTGAGTATATTCATAGCGTCTGGACTCATATTATTTGAAACTATAATTTTCAAATATAATTTTTTTCCCAGTTAAAATAACCGCATCAACAAAGGCAAATGTTCTTTTCTTTCTTACTTTAAGTATTTCATTGCTAAACTTTCAACAGCTTGCATTACAATCACCACTATGTGTAACCTCAAATATTCTTTTTATTAACGCAAGTTTCTATTGAATTGAAACAGTATTTTAAGCATTGTGAGACTTCTTTGCAGAGAAACAAGAGTCCCTGAATGATTATAGAGAATAAAAATTCTCCAGCCTATCAAGGACATTTTATCCTCATGACTATTGCCTCTCATGATAGCAATTATAGCACGATAGCATAGCAGCCCCTTGACCAATTTTCAGATTTGAAAAAGATTTAACACAATTTGAACTATACCTCTAGGTAAGGTGGAAGGGCATATTTTACTTTTGAACCTCACTTTTACCAAACAGACTGGAACCTGATAATGTAATTCAAGCTGAAGTGAGGCATCATTCTAGAGCAGCAATTCTTGAAATGTATTCCCCAACCAGAAACATCAGTATCATAAGAGAACTTATTAGAAGCCCAAATTCTCAGCCCCCACTGCAAGACTGACTAAATCAGAATCTCTGGGAGTCTGGCCCAGCAATCTGTGTTTTAATAAGCTTCCAGGTGATACTGATGGATGTTAAACAGTTATAAGTGCTATTCTAACGAGTTGACCCTCTGGTACTTACAATAAACTAAATTCAATTCATGTCAGAGTATAAGGGAAGACACTGGTAGATATTCTTCTGTGGCCTTGATACTTTCAAAGAATTGCAAAGTCTAAAAAGAAACATTTACTCAATATAGAGGAAAACAAGCCAATAAGAAAGCGATTAAAGGGTTAAACTGTAGGTGGCTATGTTCAGGAATGCGTAATGGTGTTACACAGCAAGTAACATGTAGTTCATGTTTCTGTATTATGAGGGAATTGTTTCGAGATTGGATCCAATATGAGATTTAATCTTTCTATCAAGAGGAATTGATTTATAATCTCACTCTTTGCTGCAGCTCCATCAAAACACACAGGAAACTGGCCAGGAACACACACCTGTCTCAGAGAGACAGAAAACAGAATATCACAGTGTTAGCCTAGTAGACAGAATTTCCAGGAAATGAGTCACAGAGAAAAGGCATTTTCAGAGTGTGCAGGAGAAAGAAGTTACATGTATGTGTAACTATGAAACTAAAAACAGAGTTAACTTAAGCTCAAGAAATGTAGTCAACAAAGATCTCAGGTACACCCACAACTCCCTGCAAAAACAAACAAAAATAACAAAACAAAACAAAATTTCAAGTAACTCTTTTGGTGTCTATGAAAAAATCTTAGTCTATAATTAGTCATAATTTGGGCATAATAAAAAGAATAAATACTTCCTGCAAATAGGATATAAGATAATTAGTCACATTTGTCCACTGAAAGAAAGGAACAGAGACTCTTTCCACCTGTGGCTAAATGGTTTTTTTTTGTCAATTTCTGATTTAATGAGTTAGTCTTTGCATATACCATCTGTTTTGCTTTCTCCTTGGTAATCCTTCTGACTTGTACACCTTCCACTATTAAATAGATTTGTACCAAAAAAATGACACAATGAAGCCAGTGAAAAATAAAATTGAGTCCTAGATTGAAAAAAAATAGTATCTAATACTCTTACTTTCAAATGCAAAATGTGAGCTTTTTGAAAATGGAAATTATATATATCTATATATACACACATATATACACTACCTTGCAAAGTGAACGTGTGTATACACATATATGTGTGTATATATACACACACAAATATATATGTGTATACATATATCTATGTGTATATAGAGATATATATATCCATATATATCTACTTCAAACACTTTACACGTCAAAATCCATATATATGTGTGTATATATATGTGTATGTATACATATATATGTGTATATATATGTGTGTATATATATACATATATGAGTGTATACATATATATTTGTGTATATATATAGATATAGATACCCATATATATCTACCTTCAAACACTTTGCAAGTTAAAATCCAAAGCAAAAAACAGCAGATTATAAAATTTGTATTATAAACCACAGAGTAGGGAAGAATGTTATCAGAGATTGTTTAATAGAAATGTTTCTGACATTGAAAAAGGAAATTGAGGGTTCAACTAAATTCAAGGCATATGGCAAGGATTTAGATGCTAATATTCATCTCAGAAGAGGACCATGGACACATACCTAGCTAAACGCAAGTTGAGGGATGGGCTTTAAAATAATAAACACCACAGTTTATAGTAAGTTTGGGGCAAAGGTACTGGAACATAAAAGACTGGCTTCCTAGGGTATATTCTAAAAAACTGTAAGTGTTGTCATCAGATTGTATATTCAAAAAGTAGAGTAAGAATGGCTGATGAAGGTCTTTAGGTGGATGCTCCTGGATACAGTATCACAGCATCTCTTACATTCCAGATGTGTCTAAGGATGATAGCTAAGATTTCTCAAATACTACTTACCAATAGACAAAACCCAGTAAGAGCTCCCTAATGCTACCCACAGAGTGACTTAGAGGGCTAGCATCTCCAGAGAAATACTATTATATGTATGGAAAAAAACTTACAGGATATGACCACTTGACGTTATAGCAAGACTTCTCAAGAGATGCCTTGGGGACACAAGCGAAAACGCTCAAGCTAAATGAAGTGGTCCACAGCTCCCATAGAGCTAAGAGAAGACAAAAGGAAATAATGTGGGTTAAGAAAATGGAGTGTGTATACAAGATGGTGAATATGATTGACCAGGCATTTAAAGTTTGGTGTGGGATCAAATGATTCAAGAGCTGAAGTACTAGAGAATGTGATCAATAAAGAAAGGAAATGATGGTCAGAGAGTGAAATACTCAACAATTGATATATTGAGGGGGTATAGTTGTTGGTGACAGTTTTTGATAATGACAAGTTAGAGGACATTGCCAAGGGAAGGAGTGATCTGAGATAGGAAGGAGAACAAAATGATTTCAAAAACAATGTCTAGGAATTTGAAGGTAAGCTATTAATCATTGATTTAATATTTTCAAGAATTATATAGTTGTATCAAACAATCAGATGTGAAAATCTTCAAGAAGTTAAAGGGCAGGGGCTGGTGACAGTAGATGACCACAATAAGGAGGTTTAGTGAGCGATTAGTCTGATAATAGGAGATTCAAAGCTGTGGGGTTGGTGTGTTAGGAAAGGAAGTAGAGACATCGTCACAAGTGGCAAGGAGGAGCACCTCCCTGCCCAGTTACAGTAGCACAGTGGGGGCAGAGGATGCAATACTCGAGAGGGCGTCAGAAGAAGCAATGTCTTCAGACTTATGAATACTACTTTTCTTTCATTTATTAAGATTTCTTTTACTATCTTAGCAAAGTTTTGTGCATTTCAGAGTATAGATCTTGTGCATCTTTTGCCTGATTTGATGCTATTGCAAATGATAGTATTTATTAAATTTCACTTTTGTATCATTGATTGCTAGGAGATTTAAAAAGTACCATTAAAAAGCACAAATATTTATTTTTTTACAAATTTTTGAGGTTTAGGAATCTGTGAGCAGTTTAGCTAGGTGATTCTGAGGTCTCGACTAAGGCTGGAGAAGGTGCATCCAAGCTCACTCAGTTCCTGCAAAACTGTTGGAATAAGAAAGAGCCTTACTTTCTTGCCACTGGGTCTTCCCAACAGAGGAGCTCACAACATGGTAGGGCTGTCCTGGCTCTCAGACACTCGGAAATCATTTTCTGGTCCCTGAGCTCTGTCTCTGGAAAAGGGTGAAGGTTAAGATGGCAGATTTCGGGCTGAATCACAGAGGGTTGTGCCATTTGTAGCCACAGCTCAGAATGCTCACACCATCCTCTGATCACTTGTAAGTCTTTTTCCTCTCTACATTCCATTTGGGGTAGTTTTTATTGCCATGTCTTCATGTTCACTAATCATGTTGTGAGTAGGAAGGGAGAGTCTCCAGAGTTGATAAGAATTCAACCAACTTGAGCAATCAACCTGTTCTGTAGCCTTTGTTTTTGAGACATGTGACTATTCAGCTGGCTTAATCTAGCTCCTGACAGACCCTGGTAGCTTACAGATAAATTCAAATAAATCTTCTTCATTACCATACTAAAGTCTTCACCCTAAGAGAAGCTGTCAGGTTGGCAGTCTGTTCTCAGTTCTTGGTATGCTTTTGGCCAGAAGAATGACTAGACACACCAAAAGCAAGGTAAGCATGAAACAATGTTTACTGAGGAAGAGCCAAATACATTTATAAAGCAAGAGCAAGATACTGTGGCAACGGACAAGTACCAGGCCCCTTGTCATAACAAGAAGCCCTGATTATGGTCTGGGATCTTGTTTTATATTGTCTGGATTGGGCCCTCCTCATGGTTCAAATGTTACCATTGAACCATTTGGATGGACAGTTAATGATATGACAATTAATCTCAGGTTACTCTACATCATTTTCCAGACACTATTGTGCCTGGACTACCTGGCCATGGGCTGGGAAATTCCCTGCATTCTTTTGCAGACTGACAGGGTGTTCCTCCTTCCCTCAAGTGTGGCAGTTGTTCAGGGCAGGATCAAGGTAGGGCAGCACCAAGACAGGGCACCCGGACACCTGCCCTTGTCCTTCTTCTGCAGCTGTGGCAATTGCTCAAGGCAGCACCATGACGGGCCACTGCTTTTGTCCCCAGGAGAGCCAGAGATCCCTTACTATCTACCTAACAGAGCTATAGCTTCATTACCATAACATACAACCTGTGTACTAGCATGACAGACTAACCATGCATGCATAATGGGAATTATGTCTCTATATGTGATGACACATGTTTTCTTCTTCTACTACTCCAAGAAAATCCCATGGTACTTTCCCTTGAGGAGATACTGCTTTAGAAAATATTCCCAGTGCTCTCCTTACTCTCCACAAGTAGTTAAAACTCCTGCTGATTAAGACCACATTCTTGTGGAGAGTCATTTGTTACTTGCCAGGCAAACAAACCTCTGTCTTTCGGATAACATTGTCTTCTGCAAGGTTAATATGCTGTTGATTCCATTTGATGCATTTTTCATATAAGACATTAATAGTTTTTTATCTCCAAAAGTTTAACTTGAGTCTTTTTCATATTTTTCACATGTCTGCTGACTTACTCAAATACCTTCTTGAGCATACGGAATACAACTGTAATAACTAGTTCACTGTACTTGTCTGCTGATTCTGTCATCTGTGTCATTTCTGGGTCGGCTTCAATTTATTGAGTTTTTCTTCTCATTATGGGTCATATTTTACTACTTCTTTGTATGCATGGTAATTTTTCTATTAGATGTCAGATATTGTGAATTTTGTCTTGGTGGGTGCTACTGCAGATATCTGCTTTTGAACATTTAACAAAAGTAATAGTAATATTGTTATATAGTAAGTGGTAAAACTTGGATTTGAATTTAGCAGGTCCGTGTCCAGAACTTGTGACCTATAATATTTCTTGTCATCTCTGTTTTTCCTTGGTGTATTTACTTGGCCTTTGGACCTAGCTACTTCATCAACTGCCATTACTGGCCTGTTCTCCTCTGCCCATAATAGTCTCAGTGCCACTAAAAATGACTCTAAACCTAAAATACTGGCATTCCTTTTATTTGAAATAATCTCAGATTCTAAACCCTTCACTTGTCCAGATCCTTTAAAAATGTATATACTTTCCTGGATTAAGCACTCCTTTCTAATACCCTACGTATCAAGTACAATGATGTTAAGTAGACAAATTTTTGCTACATTGAACATATGCTCAGCATGGACACAAGCAGCTTCTACATTAGAAGCATTAATTGAAGCATGAAGAAATAAAAGAAATTTCTTCAAGGGTGTAACAAAATGTAGGCACATAACATTTTGGCACCAAGAGATTTTTAACGCAGCTGTTATGAACTAGGGGCATTTTTAACTCTGCCTTGGAGAAACAAGAACAGATGACAAACGTGTTAATGGTTAGATATACCAAGCAATAGGGTGTGCATGGGTTGTGGATTAGAGTGTGTTGGGAAAATATAGTTAGAAAACAAACTCTTCTCCAAACCCCAAAAACCTCTCCACAAAGGTAATGAAGACAGAAAACAGTTTTTTATTTTTTATTTTTTTTGGTTCTGCATCCTGTTTTCATTGTTTTGCTGAATGCCCCACAGAGAACATGATTGCAGACACTCTGCGGGTGCAAAAGAGGAGCTAGTGCTTAAGTACAAATGGAGACATGATTCTTTTTTAAATAAATACTTAAACACAACACGGGTCCTACAAGCATCTGGACTCTAGGTCTGAGTGGCCCACAACTACGTCAGGGTTCCCCTCCCCCCAGTAATCAATACATGGAATTGGCTGCCAATGGTCAGCATGTTCACAAGCCCCCTTTCTAGAGCCTTCGCTGGCCCTCTACAGACATGATCTGGCCAGGACAGGCGACTGGAATTTCTCAAAGGTTGATGGTCCCTAAGAAGCAAGAATTCTACACGACTCTCCTGGTCTCCATGCCCCGTCGGGGGACAGACGCCCTCAGATGACTTTCTTCAGCTAATCGTATGGGACCAGCACGAAGCTCCCCCGGCCCCCATCCCCCTGAGAACTTGGACTATACTGCCTTGAAGAAAGCTTTGCTGCCTTTGTCTCTGAAGATCTTCCTCCAGCAGTCCAGGGTTCCCCTGTACGTGCTGTCGGCTCCTTTGCACCCAGACTGCGTCACCATCCCCCACCGCACAGAGTCGAAGTGGTGGGAGTCCACGCTGGCTACGCTGTAAAATCTGGGCTATCATCCAGCTTACCACGATGTGCGTGTCGCGAGCATGGCTTTAGCCGTGCCGTACGTGCCAAAGTGGGTCGCCCTGTGGATGATAATGCCCTGCACCAGGCCCCGGATCCCGTAGGACTTGGTGATCTTCACCAGACAGGCTCCCGCTCTGTGCCCAACTTCCCCATGTTGGCGGCCAGGCGGGTCCTGGCGAAATCCAGCAGGCACATGAAGCAGACGGAGGTGGCCCCAGCTGCCCCTCCGGAGGCCAGGTTGCCTGCAAAATACCTCCAGAACTGCGTGTGCTTGCCCACGCCCCCCAGGAAGATCTGCTCGTACTTATCCTTGAAGGCGAACTTGAGGGCTTGCGCGGGGAAGTAGCGGGTGACGAGGGCCAGGTTGTCCCTCCAGAAGGACAACACGCCCTGCTCCCTGGGGATGCCCACAACGCAGTCCACGATGCCCTTGAACTGCTTGTGGGCCGCGATCTGCTTGCTGGCATGGGGCACCTGCGGCGGCAGCTTGACCCGCTCGATCCGGACCACGTCTTGGAGATGGCTGCGGCGATGCCCCCGGCCAGGAAGTCCTTGGCGAAGGAGATGGCCTGTTCCGTCGTAGTGGCAGAGCCGGGGACAGCCGAGCGCGGGCACGGAGGGCGCAAAGAGGGCGCTGCTGGCTCAGCAGTGCCGCAGCCGGAACCAAAAGGAATTTTTTATTTTTGAATAACCATTAAACCAGAATGTGATGCAAACCAGTAAGAGATTACGAAGACATAAAGAAATCTTAGCCTTTTATGTGGCCAAACAGGTACAACTCATTACAGAAATGTTCACAAGATATAAACAAGAACTAATCCTCAAGTAAGAGGTTTTGACACCATTCTTTATACACAGTTTATACTAAATTTACTTACGGTAACTAATTGGCACTCACCAAACGAAAAATAACCTTCATATTTTTATGACAAGAGGTAGTTTTGTAACTTATAACAAGATGCCCACCTAAGTTAGAATCCACCCTCCCACAGAAATGGGTGGTGCTATCTCCTTTTTGATGTTTGCATTTCACAGATGGCTCCCAGGTCTTTGAGAAAGACTTTCCTGGGTCATAAAAATGACAAAAGGCCTAGATAGTTTTCAAAAGGATTTATATACATCTCAGAGAGGAGAAAGTGCTTATACTTACAAGTTTTCTAAAGTAAATTGTCTCAGAAAAAGAGTGGGAGGAAAATATCTTTCCTTATTTACAACCGGGAGAATTAGCCTTTAAAAAAAATTATTTGTCCTTATAAGGGCAAACTGAAATTTTGTTTTGAAGTGTGAGCTCCACACTAGCAACATCAGGATCACTTGGGAATTTTTTTTAAAATGCAGAATTTCAGTCCTCATCTCAGACTTACTGAATAAGAAACTGTCAGGTTTCGGTCTGAAATGTTGGTCCTTGGCATGGTCCTGGGCAAAGAATGACCAGACACGCCAAAGTAAGGCAAGCATGCAAATGAAGTTTATTGAGGAGAGAAAGATAGAATTATTGAACATTAGCAAGGTATAGTTTTATAGAGCATGATACATATGCCACAGATAACGGCTGGACCTATGGTTGCAGCAAAGGAAAAGCAAAAGGAAGGGGCAAAAGGGGTTGGTTATGGTCTCAGTCTTGTTTTATAGTGCCTGGATTGGGACCTCCCTGTGGCTCAGACATCACCATGGAACCACTTTGGTTGGACAGTTGGGAGTTGCATGACCTGAGTCTTACTGTGCATGTGGGTTCTAGGTCACTTTCTGGACTCTTATCATACCAATGCTGCTTGGCCCGTGGGCTAGAGAGTCCTTTGCATTCTTTTGCAGTTGTCACGCTAAGTTTTGATTGGCTAATTCATGGAGTGCTCTTCCCTACCCTAGGTATGGCAGTTGCTCAGGACAGGGTTAAGGTGGGACAGGACCAAGATGGGGGCCTGGGGCCCACCCTTGTCCTTCTTCCCAGGTGGGGCAATTGCACCAAGGCAAGACACCCACTTTCATATCTAGGAGACCCAGAATCCCTTGCTATCTACCTAACAAAACTACATTTTAAAAAACATTCTCCATTAATTCCAATGTCTACTAATCTTTAGTGTTTTCAAAATAGTGGGTGTGAGTAGCAGCTGCTTCTACTAGCAGAAGAGGAGAGCTTCAGGGGGATTTGAGAGTATATAATTTCAGCCTCATTCTTGTTGCTTAGGATGTCCCCAGTCAAACATGTATCATGAGACCCACTCCTTTCCCTCCAGTTCCCTTCCCTTCCCTTCCCTTCCCTTCCCTTCCCTTCCCTTCCCTTCAGGTCCTGAGGTAGACCTTAATTAGTGCTGTAACTCTACAAATCTTACAGTCAAGTGATAGGTATGAACTTCAGTCATATGTGCCCTCATAGTTTTCTAATTTTCCATTTATTTTCTGAGTTGGCTATTTATACCCTTTAATTTCTCCTTCTTCTTCTGTACGTTCTGTAGGGCCATCAGAGGAAGCCACGATGTGTATAGTCATTTTGTCACCATAGTGACTGTCATAGATACTTGATCTATCAACACTTTGATTTCCATCTACATGCTATCTTAGGCAACATCAGTGATCATTTAGGTAATAATGATCTCACTGTGTGACATGGTTTACAAACATGCTGTTAGCCCTCAAAAAGGAGGCTACCCACATACTTCTCAAAGAAGGCTTCTGATATTTCTTCTTAGAGCTGTCCTGGAGCCACTCTTGCTTTCCATGACTGCATCAGTCAGGGCTCTGTCAGTGGTCCTGGGGACTTGTTGCAGTATTAATAAATATCATGAACTTACTCCTTACTGTCATTCAATCTTTTGCCGTGCCTCCAAATTGTCAAACAGAAGTAGAAGCCAAAGGGTAGGAGAGCTGATTGGTGCAGTCCACAGATGTCCCTGAGACATAGAGCAGAGTAGAGGATGAATCTGGAGGGGAAGGAAAGCCGAAAATACCAAACATACCTACTATCTGAGTTCTAAACGTAGTATTTGACTTTCAATTTTCTTTCAGGAGAAGAAAATCATAACAGTATTCATTATAAAAATGCTAATATAGATGCTGACATCTGCTTTTAATGTTACATACAAAGGTAGAAAACAATTAATATAGCAGGCCTGAAACTATCCTTAGAAAGACCTGCTTGCCAGACGGGCCCTTGGCTGGTGTCTGGAAATTTGGTTGGTAAATCATTTCCTACAGTGATATAAAATTTTGCTAAACAATAAGAGTGACTCACTGTGCCTAAACTGTATAAAAAAAAAAAAGTGTTTTCTTGTTTTTTTTTTCCTGAGTATTTGCTTTCCTTCCAAGTGTCAGGACTTTTAGTGATTGTAGTCAGTCATGTGACGATCCCTCGATAAAACCCCTGGACTCAGGCTCAGGAGAGCTTCCTTCGTAGACAACACTTCACATGTGTTGTTACAACTGGTTGGTGCAGAGATTAAGCTCATCCTGTGCAACTCCATGGGGTGAGAGCTCTTGTAAGTATTACGCCTGGTTTCCTCTAGATTTCACTCCATGTACCATTTCCCTTTGCTGATTTTGCTTTGAATCCTTTCACTGTAATAAATCATAGCCATGCATATAGCTGTCTGGTGAGTCTTGTAAGTCTCCCAGTGAATCACCTGAACCTGGGATTTGGTCTTAGGAATCCCCAGCACAATACCATAAGCTACTGTAAGAAAATCATAGATAGACATTTTATTCATTTATTAATTTAAATATTGTGAGTACCTTCTATAATAACTCTGTGTTTTTAGAAAATGCCTTTCTAAGTTAAGCAATTTTAAAAACCTATAGTTTAGCTTTTTTTAATGGAGTTAAACATCATTTTTAAGTAGACATAAAACTTCATTTTAACTTAACATTTTCCTATATCCTTATCCCAATGTATTAATAAAATAGAAAATTAAAGTGTTTGAGTTAGATTTCATTGTCCATCAATAGCATTACTTCTCAGTAAGATACTGAGCATGAAATCAGAGAATAACATTTATTTTATATTGAAATTTCTCCAAGTACTGAAAAAAATGTTAGAAAACAAGTATACATTCTTTAAATCAGAGCCATAGTAGTAATCTTTATAAGGATAAATATAAACCTACATTCGTCTGTGATAAGCAAACTTGAGAGATTATCTGATGTATTTTATGTATTAATAAACTCAAGACCTTTGACGGTATACTTATGTTTTAAAAAATTGAACTCAAGTAACTTACTTTTTTATTTATGATAACCATATGTCTCACTTAACTTTTTCTGTCTTTAACTTACTTTAAAATTCTGTAAACATTGACTGAAAAGTTTTAAATACAAGTTTAAGAATTTAAGACCTATGTTTTACTTTAATCTCTAGCAACATCTGCCTAATATAACGGAAATCTTAAAAATCCCAATGCTTTCTAATCAACACATTCTTGCATATTTTAACTCTGTAACTGAGTTCTCCCCTTCTTATAACATCAATATGGACAATAGGCTGTTTAAGAGAACAAAAATATAAAAATAAACGAATTTGATTGTGGTCTCTTGAAAACTAAGAAATGCCTCACAATTATTTTACTATATTACCAATCTGACAGCTAAATAGTTTTATTCATAAGAGAGAGAGGGATGTATAGATATATAAAATATATTTATTGTAGTAGGGTGTAACTTTTGGGGGATGCATTTTTTTTTAACTGACCAAGAATGTAAATAGTATATTGTATTAAATCAGTTGTTGACCTTCAAGAAAGTGTAATCTTTATGAATGAAAAAGTCCATGTGGTCATAGAAAATATAATATATAATAGCCATTTTCTCTATAAATAGTGATTCTAGGGACAGACAGAATTGTTTTAAAAATCTTTGTATCGCAATAAAAATAACCAAATTCAATGGTGGTATATATGACAAAAAAGTGTATGCATGTATGTATGTATATGTCTGTGTATGTGTATATATAGCATATATACATGTATGTGTGTGTGTATATATACATATATATCTTATGTATAAGATATATAAAAGATTACTGAGTCATCTTTTCAGTCTATCCCTTTTATCTTTAAAAGTAATAATATATTTTTGGAAAATAAGAACCACATTTGTGGAAGAAATTACTTTTTCACTAAGGAATAAGAATAGTGATATTTGAAAACGAAAACCTTGGAGGGAGAAAAGGAAGAAATATTAAGGTTATGACAATTCGTTCCTATATAGTTTACCATTTTTCAACGATATTGTTTTCCCTGAAATTTCATTTAAAGCAAAATGGCAGAAACTTGCATTTAAAAAAATTATATATAATTAGTGTCAGTTAAAAAAAATTTCTCATATGAGAATAGTAGAGTAAATTCATGCAGAGGAAATCAAAAGATACTTCATTTTCTATAAGGAGAATTGGATTAGTGCTAGCTCTCACCATAGGAGTTTTCTAGCTTAAGGCATATGTTTAGTTGTAACTTAGAATACATGTAAAACAGCCTCCTTCCCTAAAAACTCAGCAGTAATCACATTTTATTTTTGCACTAGCTTTTACAAAAAAAAAAGTATAGCAAGATATACCTATTGTAAAACTAATTAAAATAAACATGGTTTCTTTTTTTCCACAAGGAGAAGTGGTCATGATATATAGCTGTCTTTTGGCGAGAATATCATAACTTAATTTGATGATTTGACCCATGTATTGAAATATCAGAACAAAATAACAGTATTATTCAACTCATACATCTGAGGAAGTTAACTGGTGAAATTTCTTTATGGTTTTACTTGAGGCACAATTTTTGAAATGGCAATAAATATATTCATAAGAAATTAAATACAAAACTAGATACCTTGGTTTAGGAATGGCTGTTTGGTTGGTTGGATAAAAAATAGAATGTATGTAACTAAACAAGATCAAAAATTTTGTCATAGTCTACCTTATTTTCTAGTGAATCATTTTACTCTTACATAGATGCAATCAGATTTTAGATTTATCACAGCTTTTTCTTGGATTGCCTCTTTCTTAATATAGAATTAAATGAGTCACTTGCTTAGGGGGAAAGAAAATCAATACTGCAAGTATACTCAATTTTTCTACAGAAATTTCCAAGAGAAATTATTCTATGGTCCAATACATTTCTTAGTGAAGAAATATATTCTATTACTTAGTCTAAATATGTACTTAGTCATTTTAACCCATAAAACTCAATTATATTGCAACCCTGTCTTAACAGTGCAAACCATTTTTTTCTTCTGTCTTATAGAGTAGAATTTTAAATTACCATTTATTGCATTCTTAGGTAGCCTTCCAATTTGGGTCAAACAATATCAAGGTAAAGATTTCTCTTTAAAACTGAAAACTATAAAAATCAACACATAAAGAAGTATACTCATGATCTGTAGCATTATTACATTCTAAAAATCAATCTGTAAATGGATTCTTAATAATAAGATTTTGTCATCTCTATTAAATTTGAGAGTTTCTGAAAACACTGTGACCAGAAAAGTTGTTGGTTACATAAATTAGGTAACTGCTGTTTGACAAAGTAAGGAACTAGTAATCTGCATCAGAAAAATCTGGTCACTTAGAGATATTAGTGTTTCTCTAGCAAAATCCATGGTTGAAAACACCTAGTCCAAATAAGAAGGGTCGTATAATGATACCCATGCTTAACAAATAACCTCTGGTCATAATTGTTTCCCTTGTAAAGATTCTTAAAAGGAAAGGAATAGTCTGGCAATGTTATGAGAAATTTTTGACTCACTTGGCAGTTATGCTTAGCAGTGTAAATTTATACATTTTTAAGATAAAAGTATCAATTTTTAGAATTTAATTTGTCAAATCCGTAGTCACAAAGCCCAGTCACTTCGAGATGAATTAAAATCAACTTTCTGAATCTGAACATTTAAAGATTAGATAGTATTAACAGATGTGTAAGGATCATAAATTGTTGGGTCTTTTCTGAAACAGCAACATGGCTTCCTATTTTTAAACTTTTGATGCATTCACCGTTTCAACAAATATAGAACCTACATTCCAGGCAGTAATCTAGACACTTAACACACAAAAAAAGGACTGCAGACATGAACACAACCGTAGTTAGTAAAATATTTTATAACAAGTATTAACAAAAAACAGTGAAAGTGAAAAAGGGGAGGGGGGCATGTTTATTTTACCTAACAGTGAGAGGAAGTTTGGTAGATAAGAATCAGAGAAAGCTTTCTAAAAAAATTTATATTTTATCTGAGTTTTAAAAGATGAGAGGAGGAACTGTTGTATACAAAGGTACATATAATGTTAAAATTAAAGTTTTGGCTGAAGCAAAAATAGGTGACTAGAAAAGACCATTGAATGATTTGCAAACCTCTAGTACATCCAGGGTACGAAAAGGTCAAGATTAGATGAAAGTTAGGGAAGTGAGTTTCTTCAGAAAGAAGTGAGCTGTGAGTCCCATGTCCCTAAGAGGAAAAATGCAGTTATTCTGAAATCTCTGAAATTACAGAATATCTTAAAATCAATAATACATCATATTTTTTTGGCAACATATTGTCTTCTTTAGTGGAATGTAAATTACTAGAGAATCTTACAATCAATGGCTTCTCAGGTTGAGTGAAATATAGTGACGAAGGGTTTGTGAAGGGAATAATTAGAAAGAACTGCCTGGTTGCTATGCATGACAGTCAACCCCCACCCCCACCCCATGTAGAGAGATGTATTATATCTCTTTTCACTTCTGTCCAGAGAGAGAATTTAATAAGACCACCTATGAGGCTGCTATCCTTTTTTTTTTTTTTTTTTAACTTAGTGGATGCATAGAACTAGGGCCTGATTCAAACTTGAAAGAGACAAAAAACAGCTGCTTTGAGAGAGAATAAACAGTGTGATCTGCATCTGCAGAGTATTTCCTATGGACCCAAGTTGGACCACATACTAGCACAGGGTCATCTCAAGGCCCATTCAATGGGCTGTCAGGGAGGTAGGGGGACATGGTAGGCTTAGGTAATGACTATTAATCCAACGTGCCAGAGTAGAAGACAAAGAAAGGTAAGAGGATAAATTAGATAGGCAGGTTGAACCCAAATTGCAAAACTCTTTAAATTTCATGTTTAAGAATTCAGAATTGATTCTTCAATTCTGGAGAGCCAGCTTAGTGAGTAAGGAATAATATAACCTGATCCTTGTTTTTAAGAACTTTGCAGCAGCATGATGAGTGGCTAGAAGGAATGTGAATGCGAAGGCAGGAAACAAAGCAACAGTTGTTTAAAACTAGTTTGGATGTCAAGAGGTCACCTTGACATAGAGTGATGAAAATCAAATTCTTTGGGAAAAGTCAGAAGACAAACTGTTTTAGATAAGGTTTTCCCTGTTATGTGTTTTCACTTAAGATGGAGTTCTTCCTATTCCTACTTTAAAACATTCATTTAAAATAGAATGGCTGTGCAAAAGTCAGTGACATACATTTTTTGAACTATGGTGGTATGAAGAGCTTTCATTTTCTGAGTCAAATTGATATACTCATTTTGCTAAAATGCATATTCTTATCATCTTTGTGGCACAAAAATATGTATGCCTATAAACCACTGATATGGTTTTAAAAATGTTTCAATGATATCTGAATACCCAAACATTTAAATTTATTTATTATTTTCATTAAATAATTCTTTAATAAAAAAGTATTTTTGAGACATGTGGCTTGCTTAATTTTTAATGTAGGTATCACTTTGTCAGAAACATAAAATTGCTTAAGAATGCATTAGACCATAGATTATGCATCTCATTTTATACATTTTTCCCAATGTTTCCTGAGAAGTGTAATAAAATTTAATAGCAAAAACATAACAACTCCTCACAAAAAAAATCCACTGACTTTCTAATTTGCATTAGCTAATGTACTGTTAACTTATCATTTTGCATCTTTTTTAAACTAGAGATAATTTTTATTAAGCCATAAAATATTGCCCTTGGACATTCAAGCTCCTGATTCTCAGGACTTTGGACATGGATTGAATTACAATTCCCATAATAAACACACACACACACACACACACACACACACGTATATACTATTGGTTCTATTTCTTTGGAGAACCCTGAGTAATACGCTGCCCCTCACAGGTCTTACAACCTGTTATATAAAAGAGCCAAGGATAGTCACTATGCATTGGCTCCCAGGTTGTTTATTTCTTCACTTTAGGCTGAGACCCATTAGACTCAAAAGCCTACTGGCACCATATTCAAATTTTAATGCATCCAGTTATTTTGAAAATAGGCCAAACAAACATATTTTTTTTTAAAAGTGATTTAGAGTCTGCCTGATTTACATACCTCTGAAATCTCTGCTAGCATCTGCTGACCATTGATAAGATAGACGCTTGTGATTATAATACCTCAAGTTGCTACTGCCATTTGGAGCTATCTGACCCAGAAATCCCCCCATCCTCGTACTACTGACTGACATTACCTGGACATGTATGTTAGGTAGATAGTGAGGGATTCCAGGTCTCTTAGGGATGAAAATGGGTGCTGTTGTCCCCACCTTGGTCCTGCCCAACGCTAATTCTCCATACGGGGGCAGGGGAGGAGGGACTACCCTACGAATCGGCCAATCAGGCCTTGGCGTGCCAGCTGCAAAAGAATGCAGAGGACTCTCTAGCCCACCGGCCAAACCATTCGGTATCACAGAGTGTGGAAATTGACCTAGAGCAACACACACGTGTAGTTAAGGCTCAAGTCATGTGACTCCCAACTGTCCAGTCAAAGTGGTTCCGTGGTGACCTATGAACCACGAGGGAGGTCCCTATCCAGGCACTATAAAAATGCAGACCCTAGCCAACTCTTTTTTGTGTGTGTGTGCCCTTCCTTCTGCTCTCCCTTTGCTGCGACAGTGGGTCCGGTCGTCATCTGTGGCGTATGTAACACGCTGTGTACACCTGTACCTTGCTATTGCCCTATAATCCTATCTTTTTCTCCTCAATAAGCCTCATTTTTGTACTTGCCTAACTTTGGCGTGTCTGGTCATTCTGTGGCCACGAGCGCGCCAAGAACCGACATTTCAGACTAAAACCTGACTTGCAGCCTTGCTCTCTCATTCCCCACCTCCCAAGAGTTTCCTAGCCTTCCACTTCTAAGTTCCTGTCCTCTTATTCCACACTGGCTTCTGGACAGAACTTGGCTGTGAGGGCTTTCTCCGTCTCTTCCCCACACAAAAACCACCCAGCAAAGCTTGTGTGTGTTACTGCCACCTTGTGGTAATATTGTTTCTTTACTCGGCCCTGAAATCCCTTGAACCCCCTATACAACCTCATGGGGGAAAACCAAATAAAAGTGTTGTCTACTCTTCACCAAATGTACTGATAGCATAAATTCATTTTTTTGTTTTAGAATTTTCACCTTCTCAGAGCCTATCAGGAAAAAATAATTAAATGAAGTCATCGATTTGATGATTGTTATTATATGCACCTCCTGCTTCAATAACATGTATTGAATGCTATCAGATTTTCCAAAACAGGCTTCTTGAACAATTATATCCTACAGCTGTTAGGCGACGCAGTGCAAGGGAGACAACCAAGACAGTTTGGGCGAGGGAATGGTGAGAAGAGCCACAGTGAGGCTGGGGTGTTACAGAATGAATGGGGTGAGAAGGGCATTCGTGGACTTGGCATATGGGGCCTGAGCCAGAGCAGAGTGAACGGGGCATCCCAGCAGAGAGGTGGCAAGGTGTGGAGTATCAGAGCCTGAGCCGAGGAAGCAGAGGATCTCAGCAGAGATGGCCTAGCATGAGCTATCAGAGCCCAAGCAGGACAAGGAAAGCATTCTTACAACGCATTCTCACACAGTAGTGTGTTGGGATCCAACCAGAGTGAGAACAACATTCATGCAGTGGAAGGTGTGTGGACAGAGATGAGAGATTGGTTTCAAAGGAGGATTTATGAAATATGTAAACATGCTAAGGACAATGGGAGCCTGATTCCTCACTGTCAGAGAAGAGGATTACAAATATTGAAAAGAGAAAAAGAGTATAGTGAATTATATGGTATTATATTAGAATTGGTGGTATCAATATTTGTATTAGTTTGCTACAATTACCATAATGAAATACCACAGACTAGATGGCATAAACTAAAAGAAGTTATTTTCTCACAGTTCTGGAAGCTAGAAGTCCAAGTCCAAGGTGTAGGAAGGTTTGATTTCTTCTGAAGCCTCTCTTCTTAGCTTACAGATGGTCACTTTATCATTGTGTCTTCACATGTCATTCTTCTGTGCACACATACCTCTGGTGTTTCACAGTGTGTTCAAATTTCCTCATCATATATGAACATCAATCAGATTGGATTAGGACCCACCCTGATGGCCTCATTTTATTAATAAATTAATTGCTTTTTTAAATACATTTTCTCCAAGATATGATTATATTCTAATACATGGAAGGTTAGGACTTCAACATATGAATTTGAGGGGGACCTAGTTGAGTCCATAATAATATTGTATATTGCTGGTGTATTGCTGTATGTAAGTAAGAAGGCAAGTAAATATATATGAATTTGAATCCTAGTTCTGTTTACTAAAAGAGTTTGTAGGAAAAGTGCTTTGTTTTTTTTTTTTGAGGAGAAGTAGGAGTCCAGCTTGCATTTTGTTTTGCTGTTCAGAGAGTAGAGAAAATTAACCATTTTGATAAAATCAAGTTGTGTTTTGCTCAGAGCTTTTCTGGGTAAATACAACAATTGAACTTACATGATCAAATGTTATCATCATAACTGTATTTTGAATTTTTTCTGTAATTTTTTCAGAGACAAGGAATGTTAGATAAATTAATCGTATTCACTTGCCAAAAATGCTAATTTGCTATCATGTATGTGAATTGCTACAGAGATATATAAAGTACTTACTTTGTGACTTAGATATTCCCTTACTTAGGGAACGCCATACTTAAAAGGTGCAATATGCTTCTTGAATAGTACAGACTCAAATATTTTCGAGAACCAGTAGGTATCGAAATGAAAGTCTATAAGACTACAAGGAATAGTGGGTCTTCAGCAGGTTAGAAAGTTTGTGTATTGCCTAGGGCATCTCCTTTTAAATTCTTTAAAAAACAAAGTTATTCTAACCAAATACAGCAAGGCGTAGTCTCTGATCAATTAATGTCACAATTTTATTGTCTTATTTTTATTATAATGATTTAGTAAATATATACTAAACACTAAAGTTATGCTAGACATCAAAGACAAGATATTGAAGAGATACGTTAAAGGTATATTCTTCTCGGAAGCATTTAAGTGTTGCTTTCAAATTTTTACATTTATCTAACCCATAAGTCCATTTTTTACTCTTCTACATAATGATAATTATACAGTTAAATGCATATTACACTTCTATAATCATCTTGTCTTTCTGGTAAGCATGAGTGTTAATTTTATAAATGCTTTAAAATTAAAAAGTTCCATATTTGAATATGGTGTGAGAAAATTTTTTGAAAAAATTATCCATGGAGATTATAGACATTTCCTTTTATCACTACATGCTACTACCTTATATGGCATCTACTAAGAGATTCATATTTAGCATAGATAAAATTGAATATGGAATGGAAATGATATTTTCATTTCCTTTAGGAAATAAAACCACTTTAATTTTTAAATTTCACTCTTTTCAAGACTATCAGCCAAAATCATCAAAAAACACTGTTAGTATTTATGTCTTCTGGGATTGTATGACTATCTACCTAATATAGAAAGACTAATGGATTTTTCTGAGAAAGATTTATATAGAGAGTCAACTACTTTAAGAGGCACAGTAAGATTATAACTACATTTATGTAACAATGTCTCTTTTGAATATGTGTCATGTCTCTTGAGATAAAAGACAAGTAGGCCTATGACAAATATAGGTCATTTTCCTTATGTTTATACTGAATTTAAAACACTTCAAAGGAAATGGATTCCTCATGTCCCTCAGAGTAAATACCAAATTCTTTAAAATTTTCCTAGCAACTATCCACCACATTAGCCTCATCACTAACCCTGTGCCCCATGAACTTTGATGCATCCCTTTTCCCAAACTTGATCTATTTCTTCAGAGCACTGAACTACGCTACAGCATTTTCTTACCTAATACCTTCACATTTATGGTATTTGCTGCTTAGAAAACTTTTGTGTTCCTGTGCTGGGCTACTTCCTACCAAGCCTTCAGTTCTTTAATTACACATCACTTTATTAGGAAAGCATTCACTAATTCCCTGAACTCAGCTACTACTTCTACGCTCTCTCCTATGGCCCTGTACTTCCACTTATAGTAAATGACTGTAGTTCTTTGTCTTCCCAATATTATAAGTTTATGGAGGTCTCTTCAGAGCACTCTTGCAGAGTGCTTAGCAATCATCAGGCATTTAGTAAAAATTGTGTTCAAGGACCGAATGAAATAATGTATATCACTCATCTTCTCAAAAAATGTATCAGTATAAAATTTTTTTTTTTTTTTGAGACAGAATCTCACTCTGTTGCCCGGGCTAGAGTGTCCGTATAAAATTTGTGTTTAGCACGTAGTGGGTGTAAAATAAATACCTGTTCAATGAATGGGTGAATAAATGAATCTGTCTTTCTTTAAATACAATTGACCAAACAATCTGAGATACAACTGCAAAGAAAGTCAACCTTTAATTGCTTGAGCTCAGGAGTTGGAGACCAGCCTGAGCAAGAGCGAGACCCCATTTCTACTAAAAATAGAAAATATAGCCTTAGCCGTGTGGTGTAGTGTGCACCTATAGTCCCAGCTACTCCGGAGGCTGAGGCAGGAGGATCCCTTGAACCCAGGAGTTTGAGGTTGCTGTGAGCTAGGCTGAAGCCATGGCACTCCACTCAGGGCAAAGGAGTAAGACTCTGTCTCAAGAAAAATAAATAAATAGTGAAAGTCAACCTTTAAAATGTAACTGTATTGACTAACTGCACAGTAAATTTTCTGTAAGCCTCAATGTAAATATAAAGAAAATAGAATTCCTTTGTTTTATTATGTTTTATTCAATCTTGTTTAAATAAAAGACAAGATAAAACATTCCATAAAAAAACTTTATTATGATTCAGGTAGTACATATTTTGTACTCCACAGGCAAACCAATCTTCATGTCTCAGTTATAACAGTTTCAAGGACCCTCAGGTAGCTAATTTTGGTGTCAGATTTTGGTTACACTGGAACTGCAGAAAAAAAAAAAGTTTGAATATGAGCACTTCTAATATTTAAATAAATACAGGCATATGTATATGACTACTCTGGAGTAGTGCTAGAAAGAACAATGCAACAAAACCATGGCAAAAATCCATAGAGCTTTTTTCCATTTAATTAGTCTCAGATTGTGAGCTACATCATGATAAAATAAAACTAAATTTTATAACTGTTATTTAATAGATATATTGGAATAGAGCACACAAAAGATCTTTGTATGTAGTATTCTAGAATGAATTTACAAACGATAGAAAAATTTTAAATTCCTTTTTATTAAATGAAATACAATGAAAAAATTATGTTTGGGATTTTGTGTTATCTAGATACTAACTTAGAGCAGCAGATTTTCTTTTGGCTATTTATCTTGTATGTTGAAATAACAGAATCCCATGCAAAGGGGCTCCTTTGAAAGATTTGTAGCTTAAGGCATATAATAAGGCAATGCTATGTTTATCTTATTCCCTCTAGAATCATTATGTCATTTCTGCTGGCTAAGGTTACAGATCGAAGTATTTTAAGATTCTGTAGGGAATGTCCCAATGTGATTATGAAGTATCAAATGTTTGTTTCTTCTTTCCTTTCCCACCCTATACTATGGAAATCCAGATGCCAAGTTTTGCTGGTTTAAAACATTGAGTTGACTTCTTTAACACATTAACTGCCATGTGAATTGTATTTAACTCATGCTAGTTTTGAGCCTGGGGCCTCATGAAGTGTATGTAACTCACACATCTCTTTACCTTGGGAGTCTGTGGTCCGCAGGCAACTCACGCTGCCATGCTGTAGCATACATAGTATGTGATGGGTGGCCCCTGGGCAAAAACCTGCAGTTGGTTCATGAAAATCTTACTTGTTGATGTTCCTATTGTTACAATTAATATTGACAGTTTAATTGCATATAACTCATGCACAGAAAACAATTGGAAACCCAAATTTTTCATTAAATTAGAAAGGATCATTTTGTTTTTGAAGTTTATAATAAAACACCGTGGCCCCAAGGAAAAAAAATTTTTTTCTAGTGTGATAATCAATGTGTTAACCAGTACTTCTATTGATAGCCCAGATTTGCTCATCTCAGAATAACAGTGAAACTTGTTACTTTTAATTTTAAGGTATTCATACTATTTCTGATTCTCCAAGACATAGTATCCTCATCAGAACTTTAAATGGTTGAAAGTTTCTGCTTCCTGTACCTAAGTAGAAAGGCTAGAAGAAGGGATAAAAGCAGGGGGCTCTGGACAAGGCATCTGTGCAAATCAAGATTAGGTTATAATAGCCAAATATCTGGCACACATAGTATTTTAACTAGGAAGATTTTTAAGTTAAGTTGCATTTTTATCAAAGTAATACATATATGCATCACATAAAATCACAAGGCCTACAGAAATAGACAGGTGCCTCTCCCCCCCAACCGTCACCTCCGCTGTCCTTCCCCACAGCAACAACTGCTTTTAACTCTTTAAAGTGTTTTTTACCCAAGTATTTAACTTCATATTTCTCATGATTCTCTTATTCTGCTATTTGTTAAGTTATTAATTATAGGTATTTATCTATTTATCCTGTGGAAAATGAAGATTTAGAACTTTTACATGAAGTCATTTGTAAGTCCCACTTTTCCTTGTACCGTCTCCTAAAGTTACATTAAAAAGTTAAGTTCAATCAATATTTGATTTTAAATAACTATGGCTGCGAAACTACCCTTTAAGTGGTATACTATGATTACATTTCTTTTCTTGTGCAATCATTTTTTCCAGAAACAATAATGCCACATTTTTCTTTTACTTACTTAATTTTCTGTGTATCTAATGCTATTGTTTCCCAAATTGGCAATACAAATTTAAAATCCTATGGATGACACTGAAGATAGAGTACCCCCAAACTCTTTAAAGTCCTTTTATCCTATGCTTCCTGTAATATAAAGTCTGGAAAACAAATTCTCATCTTCTCAAATATATTGCAATATGACCTAGTCCTTGGCAATGACATGTAAGTGGAAGCTGCTGGGTAGAACTTCCAAGAATTTTTTGTAAGATATAAGACCTGATTTCTATACTCGTTTCACCTTTTGCTTTTTCATCTTCCTGTCTAAAGCAAAGTTTTTGATTTTTTGTCTTCTTGCCTAAAGCAATGAATCTGATGTCTGAATGTGTTGTAACCATGAGACAACAGCAAGATCAAAATTTATACTCTTGGGATGTTAGGAGTTATTGGTTGACTTGTACCCCACAAAATTCGTATGTTGGGTCCTAACTGCCAATACCTTAGAATGTGATTTTATTTGGCAACAGAGTTATTACAGATGAAATTAGTTAAGGGTATGCCCATAATTCAATATGACTGATACTTATAATAAAAGGAAGTTTGGATGCAGACACTCATGCCTAGAGAGACTGCCATGTGAAGATAAAGGCAGAAATCAGAGCGATAACAGTGGAAGCCAAGGAATGACAAAGATTGCCAGCAAACTGCCAGACACTAGGAGACAGACATGGAACAGATTCTCATTCACAGCTCTCGGAAAGAACCAATCTTCATCTCAGACTTCTACCCTCCGGAACTGAGACACTAAACTTCTGTTCTTTAAGGCAGCGGTACCCAACCTTTTTGGCAACGGGCACCGATTTCATGGAAGAAAATTTTTCCACAGACCAGGAGGTTGCAGGGGAGGCTGGTTTTGGGATGATTCAAGCACATTACATTTACTGTGCACTTTATTTTTATTATTATTACGTTGTCACTTGCCACTTACTTATAGGGTTTTGATATGAGTCTGTAAGCAATTGATTTATTATGGTCTCTGTGTAGTCAAACCTCTCTGCGAATGATAGCGTGTATTTGCAGCCATTCCCCAGAGCTGACATCACCACCTCAGCTCCACCTCAGGTCATCCGCATTAGATTCTCATAAGGAGCACACAGCCTAGATCCCTCGCACGCACAATTTCAAGTAGGGTTTGCACTCCTTTGAGAATCTAATGTAGGGCTGATCTAGCGGGAGATGCAGCTTATGTGGTGATGAGAGCCATGGGGAGCAGCTGTAAATACAGATGAAGCTTCACTCAATCGCCCACTGCTCACCTTCTGTTGTACTGCCCAGTTCCTATGAGGCCACCAACTGGTACCAGTCTACAGCCCTAGAGTTTGGGACCACAGCTTTAAGGCATCCAACTTGTGGCACTTTGTTATGGTTGCCCTAGCAAACTAATACCTCAGGGCATAGTGCTGAAAGAGGCCTGAGTACCTGATAATAATTGATACCTACACTGTCTAGTCCCAGACTTCCTACTGAGTGAGACATAGAACCCTTTATTACTTAAAGCCAGTGCTTGATGAGTTATCTGTTATGTAGAGCCTCCTAACTGACACAACTACTTTGAATAGTATTTCCAATTTATCAAATGCATCAGATAATCTATCAATACCTTTCCGCTTGACAACTACCTTAGAACCCTCCATCCTACCAGTTCAATTTGGGCATGTTGCTCACTACTCATGTTGAAATCTGACAAAATGGGAATGTCCCTTTATCTTTATTCTGGTAATTCCTTCTATTTCTTTTGTGTGTTTAATCCCATGTTTCTTAGAGTCCATGAATCTTTTTCTCAAATTAGGCTCCTAATCTAAGAGCTGCCCAAGGAAGATTCCAGGGGAGGAACTTTCTGAAGCCTTATTCATTAGAAAAATATCTTTTTCTAGTATTGCCATGTTTCATTGACAATTTGACTGAGCTAGAATTCTATATAGGTAAATATCCCAAGATTAATTATAATTTTTTCTCAGAATTTTGAAGGTGTCATTATAATGACCTTAAGCTTCTAAGGTTTCTTCTAGTATCACTCTAATTTCTCTGCCTTTATAATTTTTTTCTCTCTCTCTCACACACACATACCCCTAATTGTCCTTGGTATCTATAATTTCACAGTTGTGTTCTCTATTGTTTTTTAAATTGATTTTTCTGAATGATAGCCCTTTCAATCTAGAGTGTGATCCTATTTTTACTTTTATATTATATCCTCATCCATTTTCTTTATTTTTCATATATGAAAACCTTATTGTTGGATTGTTGGCCACCTAGATTAGGGCTTTAGTTGTCTTTTGTTCATTTCAATATTCAATCTTTTTTCTCTTTGTTCTACTTTGCGAAAAATTTCAACTTCCTCTTTCACCTTCCTGCATGGTCTGTTTGTTTTCTGACTTTTACGCATTTAATTTTTAAAGGCTGTTTTCTATTCTCTAAATGTTCTTTTTCTCATAGCATTTATTATTTCATCTCCCTAAGAACATTCATGATAGTCTTTTGAGGTTTTCATCTGCTTCTTGAATTGTTTGCCTTTTCTAATTTTCTTTAATTTGTCTATGTTGGATACTTTCCTTTAATATCTGGTGATACTTGACTTTTTCATATTTGCAGTGAGATTCCGAAAAGATTATTCACATGGATGTGTGTGTGAGAGAGTTTCATGGTGGCTTGCTAGGATTTCATTGAGATATCACAATGTTTCACCATCTGCAGTTCTTTTTGTCCCCCAAAGGCCCTTCAGTTTTTCCAGAAATGAATCCTGTAATCTCTTACCTGAAGAGCTATGGACTTAACTACTAGATTACTATGAACTGAGCCAGGGACAGAGCTGCAGGAAGGGTATCAACATTCAGTATGCTGCCTTTCATTTACCACCACTATTTGTAGTAAAGTACCTCAATATCTCATCCTGCTGAGTCTCAGGTTCAATTTCTACTATAGAAATAGGAGATTGGTGAGTTTGGCCTGCACTGAGTTGCAGAGAGAAGCTAGAGGACTAACTGTTCCTTATAATGTCTTAAAGCATCATCTCAGTGTTCAGCCCCTACTCCCACCCCTACCTATTTTGGCTCCTTTTGCAATGATTTCTGAGCCTTTATTTCTACAAAGCAGATCAAATGGCTCTTAACAGACTTGTCCTCTGCAGTCACGTGCCCTTATTCTCTCGTCTGCTGTGTCAGTCATTACATCCACCCTCTGCTTTCCATCTTCCAGAAACATATATTGACCTCTCTTGTTCTTGTCCACTTATTCTGTTCCTTTTTATTAGGAGATTAATTTTGTTATTATTCCATTGCTGTTTCAATAATGATTTTTAGAGGGAACAGAGATATGTCCATGGTTTTAAATTTATCATGACTAAATGAAAATCTGAATGACATTTACAAAAAAAATCTGCTCATTAAAAAACAATCTACAGATTCTACCAGGAAACGGTAGCTATAGATAGGAGGAGATGGGAGTAGTTCTTCTGAACCATTTAATCTTAATTTATAAATAAGTGTAACAGATAATGGCTAGTGAGACCAATAACTGAAATTCAAGAAACATGTACCACAGCTTATAAGAATTATAATATTCATATTATCACAAAGAAGCTAATCCTTTCAGTGTTAAATTAAAACATACTGTAGCATTTTATTCACTTTGCAAATATGATACAAATATCCAAAAATGCAATAAAGTGTCCGATATTGGGAACTGGCATCCTGGGCACCAACAGCAATCTTTATATAGGTTTTACATGTTTTGCATATATCCTTATTTTAAAAAACATAGTGTGCCAACATTGATAATAATAAGATTTCAAGTAAATATATTTTTTGATCTCCTGAAATATCAAAAGATCTGGTACCATTCCTGGTGATGATCAAGTGAAGCTGAAAATCATCTGCCCTTTCAGGATGGGCAATAGTTCTGTTATTTGCTCTTTCCCCATAGTTTGCATGTCGATACCAATACACTGAAATAGAGCCATCATATAACCAGGCCAGAGAGCTCGTAAGAAACAGTGTCTTGGCTCACAGAATGATAATGGAAAATAATGCCCCTGCTGGAAAGGACAGGGGATAGGCAAGAAACTTTTAACTGAATATTTGCTGAAAATTGATTAAATTTTAAGCTTCAAATTGCTGAGTTAACTTAAAGTTTCAAAATTCAATTTTCTTTCAATTGGCAGAAATGAGGCCTCAAGAGCGAGAGGGAGCTCATTTATAGACAAATTAAGAAAGTGACACCTGCTCTCCTCAGATTTGGATTGTAAATTTCATATCCACAGTAACTATACATAATTATAATAATATTATCCTTATATTTGCCTCATTTATAAAATTGGAATAAGGGAGCATTATTTGCTTTGCTTTCCCCTATTGCGGTCTTTATTTTTCAAATTTAACCATATAGACCCACCTTTATATTCTAAAATCCTGTTTAAAAAAAAGTCAACTGGAAGCAAGATTTCAGTAGATGATGATACTTTTCTCCATATGAGAGAACATATTTGAGGACAAGGAGTACTGTTTTGGTACTGGCACCTAGATTCTACTAGGTTATAAGTAGATTAGGCCAGTTATTTTGGGTGTTTAGATGCCTCTCCATCCCCACCCATAACATAGATTTTATAGTGACTGTTTCAACTTCATAACTTTTATAAACAAACAGTAATAGGCACAAGTTATAACTGAGGTAAAGGTACTTTAAAATGATAAAGTGACATAATATAAAGTAGTATTACATGAATAATGACTTATTTTGAAAGAACCCCACAAAGCTCTCAATAAGACTAACTCCATAAATTAATTCTTTCAAAGTTTCATCAGTGAAGAAAGTGAGGCTATTTGAAATTAGAATACAGATATAACTAGCATTTATTTTCTTATTATATTAAATTGGTTCATATATTGATATAGATATTGATATTGATATATACTGATATATAAACTGGCTTACTCGATATTCCATTCTAGCATGGAGAAACCTTCTTAGCTGTAAAACTAAAAAATTACATTTTTCTCAACTTCCTTTTGCAATTACCATCCTGGTCCACCAATTAGGTGCACCTATGAGAGATTTTTTATGCAGACAGACTGAATCAGTTGGGAAAAGAGGTAGATTCTATGATAAGTAGTGTCTAAGTAAGTGGTGATGTTCTGAAACAAGAAGTTGTAGCAATGACTTCCTTTTCAGCAGATAACTTCTCAGCTTTTGAAACTTTCCTAATTGTGGCAGAGGTACTTGTTGCAAGGAGTAATTTCAAGGAGCTGAGTCTGGAGCCTTCTCCCCTAGGTCTTTAAATAATAGTGTGAGCACCTTAATTTTCCATGCTACATATTTTTCATTAAGACTAGCTGCATCTGAAAACAGAACAATGCAGAGGTAATTTTGTATTTTCTATTTTGATACTTACGTGTCATTGAATGACTTTTCATGATTGATCATTTTATTCCAAATTTTTCTCATAGGAAAGTCACTTGTGGATTTATATAAATGTACAATATGAGTTTGCCATCTCATAAGCAAACTGAAATGGAGCATTGAGCAGATAATTTCAGACCCTCTAAGGAAATGTGGCTATATTTGATGGCTGTTTTTAAACTTTCTCTTCCTTATGAAGATGTAACAAAAGAGTGAGAAGTTATTGTTTTTTTTTTTATTTTAGCATATTATGGGGGTACAGATATTTAGGTTACGTATGTTGCCCTTGCTCCCCCTCCCCCCCAAGTCAAGTTTCAAATATATCCATCTTTCGGGTGGTGCACATTGCACTCTTTGTGTATGTATATACCCGTCCCCTCTCCCTCCTCCTCCCTCCCCCTCCCCCCTGCCCAACATCCAATAGATGTTATTCTTATATGTGCACTTATGTGTTGATCAGTTAATACCAATTTGATGGTAAGTACATGTGTTGCTTATTTTTCCATTCTTGGGATACCTCACTTAGCAGAATGCGTTCCAGCTCTATCCAGGAATGTACAAGAGGTGCTCTATCACCATTGTTTCTTAAAGCTGAATAGTACTCCATGGTATACATATACCACATTTTATTAATCCACTCATGTATTGATGGACACTTGGGTTGTTTCCACATCTTTGCAATTGTGAATTGTGCTGC
>CAUYSK010002864.1:0-11807 GCA_963575035.1 Avahi laniger | reverse complement strand
GTAATTGCCTTTGGGGTCTTCTTCATAAATTCTTTGCCTAGGCCAATGTCTAGAAGAGAATTTCCAACTTCTTCCTCTAGAGTTCTAATAGTTTCACTCCTTAGGTTTAGATCTGTGATCCAGTGTGAGTTGATTTTTGTGTGAGGTGAGAGGTGTGGATCCAGATTCAGTCTTCTATATGTGGCTATCCAGTTTTCCCAGCACCATTTATTGAATAAAGATTCTTTTCCCCAGTGTATGTTTTTGTCTGGTTTGTCAAAGATTAGACGGTTATATGTGGACAGGTTTTTGTTTTTTGTAATTTCTAATTTTTAAAAAATTAATTTTGATTCTTTAGTTTGTTTTTACAGCTCTGCAATCTCCACTTTAACCATATTTTGTTAATTTATCGTCCCATCTTCACGTTCTTGCTTTATTTTGGTTTTGTGTGGCATTGAGCACTGTGGGGACATTCTCCTTGTCTTATTCAGATTGCATTCTCCGCTCTTTTGTTTTTTTCCTGTGCCTGCTGTGGCTTTACAGCTCAGCTTGCTATGCTTCGCCCCAGACCTGCCACTTGCTCAAACATTATCTGAGTGAAAATTTTTTCACATTTCCTGTCTTATTTGAGACCAAATTATTTACCATCTGAGCTACAGTTTGAAGGCTCTGTTTTGATTCTTAACAATTTTTTCTGAGAACAGGATTAAGTGATTAAACTTTTTTTCCCCCACCAATTTGCAATGTTACCCTTTTCATTAACCGAGTGGCCGTATAGGCAGGGTGTGTTTCTGTGTCTTCTTTTCCTTGCCATTGGCCCATGACTGGCTCTGCTTATGCCAGTACTACACTGTCACAATGGTGCCAGTTTTCTAACAACTCCTGATATATGGTAGAGTAGATCTTCGTCTCCTCTTCCTCCAAAGTGTCTTGGACCTTCGTGTTTCCAAATCGGCTTCTCAAAATCTTTTGTATGGGATCGATGTGAAGAGAATTACCATCTTTACAATATTATGTATTCCATCTCATTAATATAGTATGTGTATATTAGTAATTTAAAAATATTTTCTAATAAAATTTATATTTTTCTGTCTGAAGGCTTTGTACTTCTAGATTTCTTCATAGATATTTGATATCTTTATGCTATTATAAACTACAGCAGTCCTCCCTTATCCACGATTTTGTTTTCCATGTATCAATTATCAGCAGTCAACTGAGGTCTTAAAATATTCAATGGAAAACTCCAGAAATAAACAATTTATAAGTTAGAAATTGCATGCCATTCTGAATAGTGTGATGAAATCTCATGCAGTCCCACTCAGTCCCACCTGGGACGTGACCCATCCTGTTGTCCAGCACCTCTGTACTGTAGATGCCACCTGCCCACCTGTTAGTTACTTAGAAGCTGCCTCGGTTATCAGATTTTCTGTCACAGGATTGCAGTATTTGTGTTCAAGGAACCTTTATTTTACTCAATCATGGTCCTAACACAGGAGAGTGGTGATGCTGGCAATTCAGATATGGCATAGAAAAGATGTCAATTGCTTCCTTTAAGTGAAAAGGTGAAAATTCTACATGATAAGGAAAGAGAAGACAAATGTATGCTGAAGTTGCCTAAGACACATGGAACAATAAGATATTTTGAGAAAGAGGGACCACATTCACACAGTAGGTACTTTTGTAGTATATTCTCTCTTATGCATGAATCTGTTTAGGTGACCCCCGTTCTGACCAATGGCTCTACTTTCAGTTTGTTTGTATTTAATTGTTTGTCATTTAATGTTCTCCTTAACATAATTTTGTTTAACAATGGCACATACTGTTCCACCTTAGAGATGCCCCACAGCTGACATAACTTTTTCCTATTGTTGGATATGTATGTTTTATAATGAATATCCTGGAACATACACATTTTGTACATGTATCTGATGATCCTCAAGTTAATTTCTAACAGTTGGATTCCTAGGTCAAAGTATAGGAATATTATTTAAAAATTTGATAGATATTGTCAACATATGCACACTATATTTTTTTATTTCAGAATATTACAAGGGTACACGATTTGGTTTTGTACAGTTTGAGTCAAAGTTATATGTGTGCACCTCACCCATTAGGTGCAACTCTACATGTGTATTATACCCATTAGGTGTGAATATAGCCCTTCCCTCCTGTCCCATCTTACCTGCTTGCTTTCCATTGAGTCTTACTACCAAATGTACACATGAGTATTGATTGATTAGTTCAAATTTAATAGTGAGTACATGTGGTGTTTGATTTTCCATTCTTGTGCTACTTTACTAAGAAGAATGGTCTCTAATTCCATATAGGTTGTTACAAAAGGTATTAGTTCACCATTTTTTATTTTTGTGGCTGGGTAGTATTCCCCAGTACATATATACCACATTTTATTAATCCACTCATGTATTGATGGGCATTTAGAGTGAATCCACATCTTTGCAATTGTGTGTTGTGCAGCAATAAACATTTGAGTGCACGCATCTTTTTGATAAAATGACTTTTTTCCTTTAAGTAAATACCCAACAGATGGATTGCTGGATCAAATAGGTAGGTCTACTTTTAGTTCTTTGAGGCATCTCCACACTACTTTCCATAGAGGTTGTGCTAGTTTGCAGTCCCACCAACAGTATAAAAGAGGTCTTGTCTCTCTACATTCACACCAGCATCTGCTGTTTTGGGATTTTTTGATAAAAGCCATTCTCACTGGAGTAAGGTGATATCTCATTATGGTTTTGATTTGCATTTCCCTGATGCTTAGAGACATTGAGCATTTTTTTCATAACTTTATTGGCCATTAGTCTATCTTCTTTTGAAAAGCTTCTGTTTATGTCTTTTGCCCACTTTTTAATGGGGTTGTTTAATTTTTTCGTGCTGATTTGTTTGAGTTGTGTATGATTCTGGTTATCAGCCCTTTATCAGATGTATGGCATACAAATATTTTTCTCCCACCCTGTAGGTTGTCTATTCACTTTATTGATTGTTTCCTTGGCTTTGCAGAAGTTCTTTAATTTAATCAGGTCCCATTTGTTAATTTTTGTTATTGCTGTGATTGCCTTTGGGGTCTTCTTCATAAATACTTTGCCTAAGCTGATGTATATGGGAGTTTTCCCAACATTTTCTTCTAGAATTCTTATAGTTTCATGCCTTAGGTTTAAGTCTGTTATCCATTGTGAATTCACTTTTGTGAGTGGTGAGAGGTATGGATCCTGATTCAGTCTTCTAAATGTGGCTATCCAATTTTCCCAGCATCAAGGTAACTATTTCAGCAGGGGACAAAGAACTGTTCCCTGCTTCTAGGCAAAGCCCTGAGGGAGTGGCTGAAGTGGCCTCACCCAACTAGAAAATCTTCTTGTGGAGGTGGGGCCACCTGAGATTCACAATCTGGCAGTCTGGAGTGAGTCTTGCTCCTCTCCACCTTCCTCTGCTCCACCACGTCCCCCTCTCTGCCCCTTTTGCCTGCAGGCAGGAGCTCAAGCCAGCTGAGCTCCCCAACAACTGTGATGTGGTCCAGAAGGTTCCCTGCCCAGGATCCTAGCCTGTGTTGAAGGAAGTTGCCCTGCAAACATGCTGCAGCTAGGACCCACATGGCACTCTCCCCACCCCCCTCCCCCCGATCTGCCCCTGTGGGCATCCTTGCCTCCTAAGACTAATTCACAGGTCTTCCCTTCCTTGTCACTGAGCATTGTGATCCAGACCTAGGGATACAGGATCTGGCCTGTGGGCCTGTCGCCAGCTCCACTAAGATCAAACCCCGACCATGCCAAGAGAAGCACACTGGTCCCGAGTTGGCCATGGGGTGCCCAAGCAGGTTCAATATCCCTAGGCCTCCAGTTGTACCCTGCTCGGATGGAGTCACCAGGCAAGCAGCACCAGGGAGGGATGGTGGGCAGGGAGCTCACAGTCCGAGCACTCCTCAGTCTGCTGAAGGATCCCTAGAGCAAAAATCTGAGCCTTGGTGGAAGCCTTGATGTGTGGCTCAATTTTCTCTCAGCAGCTGCAGGTGGGGATAGGGGGGAGGAGGAAAAGAGTCTGGATGGAGAAAAGCTGGCACTCTGGTCATGTCTCTCCCTCTCTCTGGGAGGCTGCCCTCCCGGAATATCAAGCATTGAAATCATACAGATCCCCTGGGACCCCCTGGACCCCTATGGCTCCTGCAGTCTGGGCCAGAGTTGGGAAATGTCTGTGTAGGAATGAAGAAAACAAAACCTGAGGAGTTGAAGCCCCCGGGGAGGACAAAGGCACACAGTGGTTAGTGAAGCAATATGGCACCTGCCATCCCAGCTCAGATCTGTGGAGATGAGAGGCACCCCGGGGGGCTGGCTGGGAGCCTGGTCATAGATCCCCATGAGTCAAGGTGACATCACTTGTCCTTACCTCTTCACCAGGTCCCTGTAGTGGAAAACTATGATATTCTGTGGACTGTCCCTGAGTACAAGATCCTTGAGGACTATACTGTAGGAGAAAGCCTAACAATCAACATAGCCCTGGGGCTACAAATGTGTATTCTTCACTTTCCCATGTAAAAGTAAACTCCTTACTGATAGGGATTAAAAGGAATGTTTTTGCCACATCAGTAGCTGCATACCAAGTGCCAATAGGTGTGTCATTCTGCTCTAGTAACAATATTTGACCCACCAGCTGTAATAACTGAATAAAATATCCCCACTTCATCTCTTTGGGAAGATGGATCTGAGAGACTTTGCTCTCCTGTCTTCTCACTTTGGCCAAACCAAATAAACCTTTCTCTATCTCTAAGCACCGGTGTCAGAGTATTTGGCTTTAGCTGCACAGTGGGTACACAAGCCTGAGTTTGTGGTTCTGCAACAGTAGCCTCCAGAAGATGAGCAGGCAAGCAGGGAAAGATCTGAAGCAGCTCCCCTCCAGCCTTCCATGCACTCACGTCCTGGGAGGACCACAGGGTGTTCTGCCAAGACCTAGATCACATCAGCTGCAGTTGAGCTTTGCCTATGTGGTCTACGTGGAGACACGTGTGGGAGGCCCCACTATGCCACACCAAAATATGCCTCTTTGGCAAAAGGATCATTTTGAGAAACAGCAGACACAGGAAAAGTTCTAAAAACAGGGTAGAAGTTACCCCTGTGTAAGGGAAATTTACATCTGTAAAAGAAATCTCCACTTTGTGCCAGGAAGAGAAGGATTACTCTAAATCACAAAAGACTCCAATCAATGGAGAAGACACCTTAAATCTGCATAACAAATCTTACTCTAGTTTTTCACACTTTTCCTGGTCACCTTCTTAACTGGCCTTTCCACATGCTTCTTTCTTTGTTTTTAGCTGGAAATGGTTTTTAAGTCTGAATTTTCAGTCCCCTTTGAAGACTTACTTATTTTCCTGGGTATCTCCAGGTGTGTGTGTGTTTATATACACACACATATACACACACACACACAAATAAACTTCAGTTTCTTTTTCTTCTACTAGTCTGTTTTTTGTTACAAGGGCCCCAGCTAAGAAGTCAGACACGTATAGGAAAGATTATTTTTTCCTCCCCTATACATGCAAGTACACCAGGATGCCCTGGCAGAGCCAGTCCCTAACAGACCCAAGAATTGTCAGAGGTTTTAGTGCCCAAGCGAGAAACACCTCCATCAGCTGAACCAATTACAGTTCCATGAATGGAAGGTTGGAGATGCTATGTAGCCGCCATAAGCTTCCTGATGCCACAGGTGAAAGGCCAAAAAAAAATTAAAAAATGCTATCTAGGATTTAATTAGGTAATCAGTGACAAAAATATATAAATAACAGTAGCTTTGTATAACAGGTAATAATCAGTGATAATTTAGTGGGAAATTTAGTGGGAAAAAGATTGCTTTCACAGTAACAACCAAAAATACGAATTCTTGAAAGTGGAAAATAAAGAAAGTCCTGTGTGGAGAGAGAAAGTGTAAATGTTACTGAAGAACCTAATAAAATGTTTGAATAATTGGAAGGATATAATATGATTGTTTACAGAAAGAGTTCATATTTTCAATTATAACTTTCACTCCAAATTATTCAATAAGAGAATTTGATAAGACGATTTTAATTTCTATTTAGAAAAATAAAGGAGCAGGAATGACAATTTAATAAGTTCGGAAAAGCAAGGGATATGCTGTTTGCACAGGAAATGTGCAGAGATGAGGGGACCACCGCACACTGTGTACCTCCCTGCTGGAGGGTCCGAAGGGAGGAAGTAAAAATGGGCTAAGTTAACATCATAATGGGCTCAAATGGAGAATCGTTCTTGCTGGTTTCCTGAATTGCAAAAATGTTTTTGAAATTCTTCTCAAAGTTGTTCTCTACTTGAAGTCCCAGTCTGATGAATTTATTTTCCTGAAAAAGCAAAGACACAAACAATTATAGCCATTGTTCAGTGAGCTTAGACTCCCAATATTTCACATAATCTGGGGCTTCATTTTAGGCTATCCCAAACATTAAGTGGGAATTAATCCAGTTAAGAGGAGCTTACGTTCTCTAAAAATTTGATTATTTCTGTTTATCAGGAAGACAGAGAAGCAAAAATAGTACTCTATTGCAATATAATTCCTAATCATAAACTTCTTGATTGATTTAATTTTTAAAAATTCTAGTTCTGTTATTTTTTAATGTAGCACTTTTTTTGGTAGCGATATAACCATACAGAAATGTCTAGGGAAAATTAATGGTCCCTTGCTTTTTCCTCTAGGTCTCACCCCTTGAGGTAATCTTTGTTAACTTTTTGATAGAGCACTTGGAAATTCAGATGTAAAGAAATCCAAGATTTTGAAATTTAAGAAATTTCATTTGGTATCTTCATTAGAGAAGAGAAATATTAGTTTAAAATGCACTTCTATTTTCTGTGGAAATGAATAAACCTGCAGCCTACTGCTCTCTGGGGGCAAAAATCAATACCTGCAAGTGAATAAACTCTGAAGTCCTAGGGTCATGTTTGCAATGACACTGTGAAAATAAGTAATTTAAAATCTAAGCTGTTGGAACTTTGAAATATTTCGAGCTTTCAGAGAATGTGATTATGGGACCTGAGTCATATACACAGGCAGCTGGAACCTTTCTTTCTCTAATTATAGATGGCCTTCTTACCTACATTGTTTTCTAAAATGTTGCAAATGACTAAAGGACACCAGAGAAGATTCCTTCCCTATTCACTATTGATCTTCATTACAGGTTAACTTCCCTCATACTTTTCTCACACAAAGTTTTCATGACTATCATATTGCCTAAGATGGAATGTTAAATATATTTTTAGAGTGGAAAGAAAATGAAAACAAACTGCATGGAAAAGAAAACAAATTGTAACTAATGAAATTGGTGTAATTCCTAAACCAGCCTTGCATAGAAAATGCTATAATCCTATCAAATTTCTTTGTTTATGTTCTATGTAGGGAAGACCTTAACCTTTGACTTTGGAGCACTGACTCTATTTCTTTGGAGTCCGTGTTTACCGGATGGCTATTCCCAGCTTTGGGCTTCAATAAACTCTATACTTAATTATGTTTTCTGAATGCTGTTATTTAAGCCTGACAATACCTTTTTTTTGGTTGTCATTTTTCTCACGTGCATCACAAGGGTTTTAGAGTACTTCCGATATTTGTGCTTGTGTGGGATGCCACGTGAGGAGGGCGATTGTAACATTTACCTGATACAAGAAGATGAAAGGTAAAGTGACTTTAAAGTGACTTAACTGAAAGAATATGGGAAGTAGGAAAAGACACTTACCCTGTAAAATGTCTTGTGGTTCTGAAAGATGAGGCGCATGTCCCCCACAAACTCCTTCACTTGGGAGTACATCTTCTCAGTCAGCATTTTCTTGACTTTGTCTAACCACATGGGCCTCTGTGGGTCCTGAGACCCCTCTCTACTCTGTTGAGAAAAGGGCCAAATAAGGCTGTCAGCCTGGTTTCAAGTCTGCCTTCTGCAGACTCCCCTCACTAGGGACCGAAGGTTGGGACCCCCCGTTCTTATGGTGAAATCCTGACTCCCAGTGTGATGGTATTAGGAGGTGGGGGTTTGGAGAGGTAATTAGGTCCTGAGGGAGGAGCCCTCATGAATAGGATTAGGGCCCTTATAAAAGAAACTCCAGAGAGCTCTCTCCCTGTCTTTCAGCCTCATGGGAACACAGCGAGCAGGCAGCCACCTGTGATAGGGACAATGACCCTCTCCAGGACCTGCCCACGCTGACACCCTCATGTCTTAGATGTCTAGCCCCCAGAACTGCGAGAAATAAATTTCTGCTCTTTAAGCCACCCAGTCTATGGTAATTTGTTGTAGTAGCCCAACCTAAAAACACATCAACAAGGCAAATATGATGGCCGGTTGGACCATGGGATTCAGATCACAGATTTCACAAAATGCCCGTTTCACAGTTTTTTGTCTGTTTGTGTGTTTTGCTGTTACTTACATAATATGGTTTTGAGGCAAAAAAGAGGCTTTTTGAATCATAATAGACTTTCAAGAGGAGGAACTCACATTTCTGCAAAAGATGGAAGAGACTTCTAAGTTAAATGCAGCTTGGGGAGAAAGAGCTCATACACATGCCCAGAGAGAACATGGGACTCCCAAACCTGGGGACTCTTTGGAACAAACATGGAGTAAGGATTTTCTTTGGATTGGGATTTTCTCTGGAATACAAATTTTAGTGTTAGGTCATGGATCAAAGCACACCGTGGGCCAGCAGTTTGCCTTCGGGCTGCATTCCTCAAGCCCTCTGTGAGATCGCACCTCTCTCAGGGGATCAGAAATGAGGAGGCTTCAGGTTCATATTTCAACTTACCAATTGTACCTCGGGCAGCATCTGCATTTTCAGAACCTCAGATTCCCGATGACGTGGTTGGCTTTCTGGGCACCTTTCCTGGATAACCTTTATCTCGCAGAAGATGCAACTCCATGGGTCCCTGAGAGGTTGGGTGTAAAGTGAGCATGGAGAGGTTCTATGAATCAGCCACCGTTCCTATGATTACTAAAGTCCACTCTTTCGAAATGACTGGTATTTCCACCTTGTATCCAACTTCTCCCCTGGAGGCCTCTGTACTAGAGCACTATTTTGCTCAACAGCCAAAGGCACATCCTCCCCTCAGCAGTGGTGGCAGGAATGACAGTCTGTTGAGTAATGTGCCCCAGTAAGTGATGGACTCTCATTCACCTCGAAACTTGGGGGCCCCATCTGGACTACCAGGAGCTTAACAATGAGCCTTGCTTGCCAGAATCAAATTCTGGAAATTAATACCTTAAGCACTGACATCTTGGGCCTCAATGACTCAATGAGACCACAATAAAAATCAGGAGACCAGCTCTTGTCCCTCAACTTTGCTGAGTAAGAACAGAGCACAAACTGTAGGCATCCTCTCCTCTGGCACTGCAATGTCTATACCTAGATTCTGTGCTGCAAAAACATGAAAAGTAAATCTACTGACAGGTGTCAGGTATCTTCCATTTGCCCAAAAATTCATTTCCAGCATTCTCTACCAGGTTCTCTGTGCTGGGAGGCTCTCGATAATCAGGTGAACACAATGCCCATCCTAGTGATGTCAGCGTCTCCTTGGCCACCCAGTGCCAGCTCAAGGAGCCCTTGCAAAGTGCTCGTGGTACAGACATGGGAGTTATACATGGGCTCAACTAAAAAGCTGACTTATGTTCTGCCTCTGCAATTGCCCAGATGGCCAAAAGCAGAGGTTTATCCTGATCCCGTGAGATAACACCCTGGGAGCAGGTGGATCACATTACCTCCTCCATTATGGAGGGGCAATGCTCTGTTCTCAGGGGGACAGACACATTCCCGGTAGAGATCATCCTCCTGGCCACAGCAATTCTGCCCACAACACCACCCACAGACCCTTCCAATTTCCACGGTATCCTGCACATCATCATCTCTACCCAAACACACGTTTTACAGCAAAGGAAGTGCAGCAGGCCCCACTCCCAGAATTCACATTCACATTCTTATCACGTGCCCTGTGAACCAGAGTCAGTTGGCTTGATAGACTGCTGGGTTGGTCTTCTGAAGGCTCATTTTATCACCAGCTTTATCAGCTTTGTGATGTTCCCACAGCAGGGGCATATGCTTTAAACCAGCACCCAGTGTATGATGGCCTCACCCCATCAGAGTGCAGGGGCTGGGAACCATGTAGGGGAGGTGGAGGTGACACCTCTTACTATTATACCTTGAAGGAAGGGCTGGGGGCTGGGTGTGTGTCTTACCTCTCAACTTCCACCAGTGGGATGTGGCAATTCTCATGAAAGGATCTTGGACAGGTGTCACAGCAGAACAACTTTCCCCCTCTTTTGCACACCTCACATATATTCAAGTTTTCTGGCTAGAAGGGGAGATAATGCAGACATCACTGGGATCAGTGAGACTCTGGGACTCTGGAACATGTGGCCTTTGCATCTAGCAAGGTGACACTTAAAAATTTCTCTCCTCAACATATTAAAGAACAACATTGAGTGGGGATTTCAGAAGAAGGCATTCTGTTCTGCAGCAAAGTTCAGGAGATAGTGGCTGTGTGTTAGACCAGAAAAGTTTTCTTTACGAAAATAGAGACTTTGACAAAGAATGGCTAGCAACAACAAAAAGGGTGAATTAAAGGTAATCTGAGAAATTTATTATTTGACTGGCAAAACTTGGCCCAGGAATATAGTGTCTTTTCCAGTTGTCTACATTGCATTATGTATATTAATTCACCAAAGAGTGATTTACTGAGAATTTAATATGACGGAATAAATTCTGAGCTATCACTGAATCCCGTATTCCTGCCATTAGCTCCCCACGAGTTCAAGAAAGAGTCTGGGGAGGAGTTTCTGGGTTGTGGGTTCTGCGCCTGGAGGGCTCTGGAACTGTGGCAGTGTTTCTGGGGTGGAAGTATCATGGGTGAGATGACCAGGTAGGTGCCAGGGAACACAGAGCTCTTCAGTTCTGGGAGCCTGGGGGAAGATCCCCCTGTCTTAGCTAACCTGCCTTAGCTAACCTGCCTTAGCTAACCTGGCATGTAATGTGTGAAGGTGCCATATCTAATGGCCAAGGAGTGTGGTAACATCAACCATCCAGGGCCGAAGATGGAGGCTCTATTCTCATTTTGTGGGTCCATAAAAGAGCTGGTAACCTGGTTCTATATAAGAAAGATGGAGGCGCCTGGAAAATTCACTGATACTGGTTTTCTTACCAGTGTCTACATATATGACCTTTAGCCAGATTTAATTTCATATAGTGAAATTAAAATTCAGCAGTATTTGCATGTAAGTATTGTGGAGTTCCTCACAGGTATAAAAAACAATAGAATTTGCAGGCCTAAATAAGAATTGGTCAAGGAAGGACCCCACAGGTGGGCAAGCGAAGTCACATCCCCCTCCTTTTTGGTGGTAATTTGTAGCTATAACATGTGGATCTTTACGCACTACACTTTCTATGTATTAGGGCCATTTGTCTTGCTGGGGAAATGTCCAGGAGGACAGGCACTGGCTCCCGCCCAGAAAGAGAGCTGTCTGAGGGGAGCTGTGTGGTGGGGAAACATTTTGTTTACTGGGTAGCAGCTCTGCACCTAGATGAACTATTCTGTCTACACCATGGGCTGGTAGGAGGCACTTGCATTCTCCTGTGACAATCCAAGTACCAAGTGATGCATGAACATGGGGACTGGCCCACCCAGGGATGGGTGGCTGGGACTCTGGTGGGTGGTGAGGCAGCAGGGAGCTGACAGGGAGCACCATAAGCTCCCATTCCTTCCAGAAACACTCCGCACTGAGTCAGGGGCCTGGGATGGGGCCCAGTCAGCTGTGGACTACCAAGCCCTCCAGGTCTTTCTGACGGACCCTATAG
>CAUYSK010002862.1:0-99216 GCA_963575035.1 Avahi laniger | reverse complement strand
GGAGTCCACAGCACTGTTTATTGTCTATAATCATCTTCTTCAAAAAGCCTTGAAGGCGTGTGAGTTTTCAATCCCTTTTCCAGAGCACTGGACCAGGAATCTAATGTTAGAGTGTATTAACACTAGAAACACTATGGTTACCAGGAATCCTTTTAACCTGTTGTGGTGTGTATGTATGTGTGTATGCGTGTGTGTGTGTGTGTGTGTGTGTGTGTGTTTATGAACCTATAATGATTTCCATATAATATTTGTGGTGTTTTGTCCCTAGACATAGATAATACTCAACACTAAAGAATGAGAAATGAAAATTTTGGCTTAATCTGTACATTCAGAAAATTTAAACATAGAGCCTAAAATGAGCACATTTTAAAATATACACTTAAATATTATGACCTACTCATTGAATTTTTATATAATCTAAAAAAAACATGCTTTTGTTCTTAAAGTAACTTCTATATATATCAAATGAGTTTCAAAATTTAGAAAATTTTAAAGACATGGAATCACATATTTTCACTGCACTTCCCCATTTTAGAGAAATGTTTCTGTATAATTCAAATGAATGATTGGCCATGTTATACTATTCTTTCTTGAGTATTTTTCATTGCAAAAGAGTTTGACTCTGCTAAATGTAAAATTCCCTAAGCCTTGTTTTCTGCCTTCCGCTTCCAAACAGATCCTGGAGAGCAGAGGCTTCATGGCTCACCGCGGAATGCGTGTAGTCAACACAAGAGGCTGAAAAATAGCCCAAACCAGTCCTCATGCATTATTAAAGCCAGCAAAGCTTCCTGCACTGTTGAACAATACTGACTGTCCTCCACCAACGAATTCAATATGCAGGCTTTCTGAATGTTCGCCAGTGCTCTGTGTTGCCTGCACATGGCAGATATAATTGGCAAAATGAATGAAGAATTTCCTATTCTTGCTAGGCAGTATTCCAGATAGAAGATAAGAATAGCTTGAATGGCTGAACTGGCATGCAAAGGGAGCTCTGTTTTTCATATAACACTTATTATGAAGATGCAAATTTCCTCTCAACCAGAAACAATGTTTGTGGCTGCTCAGCAGACATTCCTTTAACTGTTAACAATTTGTGTCCCCAGTGTCTTATTTTTTCAGTAATATCCAACTCCATTTTGAGATGATCTAATACCATCTCAGAATTCTCCATAGACTTATATTTACAAATATTCATAAATAGTATCTTCAATGTTCTATTATTTATACATTTAAAATGCCATATCCAAGGATCTGTCCTATTTGATGTTCATTTAAATGAAATTCAGGTTAGGGAAATCAAATATAGTCATTGAATTGAAACAACATTTTGATTGGCTAATATTCTATAAAAGAATTATTAAATATCCATGTGTCATTCTGGCTAGTTGGTAAGTAACTATTTTTTAAAAGGCATTTTGTTGATGCATTCACATGTGTTTTTTTGCAATTTTGTTCCCATCAGTATATTTCATTTTCTAATGGGTAATATATGTTTGGCATATATAGTCTAAAAATAATCCAAAGCTTTAACTAGAAAATGAAAATTTCTGTCCCACACTTGACTTTCAATTTCCATGTTTTTTTCTCCCTATATTACTAAATAGCTGGGTTTCTTTCTAGAAATGGTCAATACAAATGAAGAAAAAAAATAAGGTTCCCATACTTTAATTATTTTATTGTAGCCACTTTTCAAACTTGGCAATTAATAATCAAGTTAATAAAATTACTATTGGCATAATTACAAATAATTAAAAAATAAATTTTAATAAACACATCATAAATGCTACTTGCCAGACAGCTTGATATGCCCTCCAAATACTTTAAATACTTTAAAAAATATAAACCCATACTCTCACTCTCACTTTTTCCTTCATAGCTCTAAACTCACCTATATTTGTTTTAAAAATGTATTTTTCACATTTTGAATAGGAAACATACATACTTTTAAAACAGAATAAAAAATTATGCAGTGGAAAGTCTCCTGAATATTCCACTTCTTCTCTAGATCATTTTCACAGGATTCTCTCTACCAGCATCCTCATACACAGATTACTATTATTTTTAGTTACTTTTTAATCTTTCCATAGGCTCATTGTCAATATATTATGCAAACAAACATGGATATACACTCTGATTCCCTTTTTATTACATACAATGTACTAGCAGCTTATACATATCGTTACGCAATGTTCTAAAACTAAATATCTGCAGATCTTTCCACACTGGTAGTTAACTTAGTTATTTGTTCCTTAAAGTTGTATTCTATTCAATTGTCTGTGTGTATCAGAAATTAATTAAATCATTGATGAATACTCCAGTTGTGTCCTGGTAGCAACAAATACATAATCTTGAAATACATCAACTCACATGTGTCTGAATTTATCTACAGGATAGATTTCTAGAGGGGAAGATGTTTGATAAAAGCTTCTGTGTATTTTCAGTAAGAAAGATATTACACTATTGTCTGCAAGGGGGCAACACCAATTTATATGCTCCTAAACTATGAGAGTAGCTGCTTCCCATGGTCTTGTTGAGAGAATGTGTCATCAAACTTACAATGTGTCTTTCCAGTGAATGACAAATGACATCACAGTGTATTATCCTCTCTTTCTACCATATCATATGACCCTCTCTCGTTTTTGAATTCTTTCCCTTAGCTTAAAAAACATGCTCAGTCTTTCCTTGCTTTAAACAAAGGAAAATCTTTTCCTAACCCCATTTTCCCTTCTAGCTATCATTCTCTTCCTCATTTCCCTTCAATTTCTCACAATTTGTCACTCTTGAGCCCATTTCAATCTAACTAGTACCCTAACACACCACCGTTAATGCCCTTGTGCAGTTACCAATAACCTGATTTCCAGTGAGTACTTCCTTTCCTTATTTCACTTGATCTTTCTGGAGCATTTGACACTAACCATCACTCTCTCCCTTCTGAAATCTTCTTGCCATTGGACTTTGGGGGAAAAAAAAATCTACCCCTTCTGATTGTTTTACAAACTTTTTGGCTACTCTGTGTTAATCTCCTGGTAGGCTCTTTTTCATCGTATCAATGTTTAAATTTTATTGGATCCCAGTATTTATTCTTGATTCTCTTCTTATTTTAAAATTCTTCCTGGCCTATCTCCTTTACACTCATGGCTTTTGAGACACAAATCTAATAGCTCTAAATCACTCTCAAATCTTTAACTCCAGCCTAGATCAACTTTCCATCTGTTTAGACCCTGCTCATATATTTGTATAATATGAATAGAGGGACAAGAGACTAAAAACATGGAGTTTTCAGTTATGGACTTGGTGTGAAAAAATAACTGTTAATGATAGGTAACATTGAGTGCTTGCTAAAGTAATGGTTGTAGACATTTCATCACTGTATTATGAAATAAACACTGTAGTAATCATATTCAAGCCTTCAATTGCTGAGGAATTAATGAGGAAACAATTATTCTATAAATGAATATTCGATATAGATGATGATCATTTAATCCCTTCCAAGAAAAGATTATCTTGGGAAATGTGCTGAAATTAATCTGTGGTTTTTAGGATTTAATGGCCAGGTTGGTTTGGAGAGCCATCTGGTGGTAAAAGAGTAGAAGAAATATAGAAGGAAATGCTGAGCTTGCATTGGTCTAAAATCACACCGCAGGAGTAGCCTTCGATCTTACTTAGAACAGTTAAGGTCATAGGATCTGACTAGATTTCATATAAGGCTCTACTCTCACAAACTATTTGATTTTGAATATACATTTTCAGGAAAATATGCTTATTTTCCTATGAGTTTATTTACCAACGTGGCAGTACTCATATTTGGGTGAAGTACATTGAAGAAGAAGGAGGAGGAGGAGAAGGAAGGATGAAGGAAGGAAGGCAGGAAAGAAGGAAGGAAGGAAAGAAAAAAGGAAGGAATTAAAAAACAAAAATGATGACTAAGCTTATCCAATCAGGGGGACAGAGATCGGGCTCCGATGGCACATGCTGTAGCCACCAGCCTCCTTCCTCTTTTGCCGTTTTTCCCCTCTTTCTACTCTCTCAGGTGGTCTCAGAGTAACTATTTCCTAAAATGTGTCAGAAATAGGTTTAGAATTGTTCATGAAACAACAGTGAGTCAGAAGACCTAGGAGGATTGTCCGTGTGAAGGGGGGTGGTAATAGGAAATGAAAAAAGAAAAAAAGAAATAAAGCTTTGCTATATTATGTAGAGGTAATAAACAATCTCCAAATCTCAATGGTTCTCAAGATCATGCATTTCTCATTCATATTACATGGTGGCCAGTTAGCTGTGGCTCTGCTCTCTCATTCCAGAACTCAGGCTGATGGGACAGCCCAATGTGAAACATGATATTCTTATGTTAGAGGGGAACGGATCAAGAGATCTCAAAGAAACTCTCAACTCTTAAAGTTTCTGTTCAGAATCAACATGGGGGTGAAAAAAGAAAAAAAGAACCAACATGGGTCTTTCCCCTTCATATTTCACTGGACAAAGCATGTTACATGGCCAAACCTAATACCGACAGAGACAGAAATAGCTCTCATTATGAGACGTATATACTAAGTGTATCATAATATGTTGTTTCAACTGGAATAAGGTTGGGAGTAAAAGCGTTTTTAAATATTTTAGCCAGGATAATAGGTATAAACTGGAATTGTCCTGGAAAACTTCTTATAATCCTCTTACATGTAGAAGGCAGAAGTAATTGAGAAGAATATTTGAATTGATCATGAACTCAATTAAGAGACTTTGCATACATTCACAGATGCATGCACACGTGCTCAGGGAAACAAGGGAAAACAGACAGGTGGAATAACTAGATCAGGTGTGTCAGGAATTAGATATTAACCATAGGCTTCTAAAATACACGTCAAGACAAAGTATAAAGAATTAAGTGTTGTTTGATTGAAATCATGTCCTTCGTCTCAGAAGCTAAGTGATGGAAAGAAAGGACAGTCTAGGGTACCATTTCTCTGGCCTCAGTAATTGAATCATATGCTCTGGGTCTCAAGACATTAGTGGGAGTAGAGAGGCCACGATAAAATAGAGGATTCGGTGTTGTTAACAATTGCAAATGTTTAATATGTGACACAAAGGTGTATTCAGTTATATTCTCATATGGAGGAAATTGAAATAGTCATGAATAAAACAGTTTGAAGAATTCAGATTAATATAGAAAAACCCAAAACTTATGGGACAAAACTTTTTTAAAGTTAGAAATACAAAATATAGCAGAGATTACATAGATTGATATGGAGTGGAATAGTGGCTGAGAGCCACATGAGGGAAGAATAATTAGCAGACAAATAAATTGGAAGTTAATTTATATTTCTATTGCTAACAGGTGATTTCAATAAAACTAATGTTTCTTGGCTTTAAAAATAGTTTTCAGGCACCAACCTGAAAGCTATCCAGAGCCTCCTTTTTTTTTTTAAACCTAGCGTTTATGAGAAAAAATATTTTGAATGAGAGATTAAAATAATTTTTTTCATTCAAAATGTAGAACAAATGCATTGATTCAAAGAAGAAACAAACAGTCATTTAATTGAATTCTCTAGAACACAATTCACAGTTCAAAGAGAAAATATGCATTTTCGATACTATGTAAACATTAGCTATTGTCACTGAATGAAGTAAACTTTGATCTTAATGATCTTGGGTCATTGTTTTGACCCCATTCAAAGAGCAGGCCTTTGGTGGTGGTGGCGGCGGCTGGGACCCTTTGGGAAAGCATCACTTTCTCTCTCTACAATTACTCTCTTACTGATTGTAGTACTTAATTATACTAGTTTCTTGTGCTTAATCCCAGGATTATAAATTATTTTTTTTTCCATCACTCACTTTTAGCAAAAGCAATTCAAAGCAAACACCATATTGCCTTAGATATCTGAATATCTGTCAATAAAAATATATAAAACTTCAGTGTTCTTACGGATTCTTGTTTATGAAACATTGGAAATTATTTCCCTGAGGTAAGAATACTTAATTTGTTATATTATGGGTGTGATGGAAATTTGTGTTTTAACCACAAGGTGGCAGAATAAGCTAGGAGCTCCATGCACCCTTTCAAAATGACTCTTTGCTTCAGACACCCAGTTCAATCCAATACAGATGAAAAATTCTGGGATAACTGTACTGTGTGCCTTTGTTAACCTACATGCATGTGCAAGACAAATGACTAAAAAAGAAACAGCGTTGAAAAGGAGGTAAAATGACTAAATACTCTTTCCTGCCCTCAAGAAAAAAACCCCATGCAAAAGGTATTCTAAAGTTGATTTCTAGTGAACATTTGGGTTTTAAGTAAACACTTCCTCTTAGCAGATTATTGTTTTGAAAATGCTGTGAATATATTCCACCCTTCAAACCTCTCCACATTGGGAACCCAGAGGATTGTCCCATTAACAGTCTGCTTCTAAGATCAAGAGGAAGATATCCGGGGAGGTACCACTGAAGAATTGTATCTTGAATGTGCCTTGAACATCTGTGCTGGTGGAGAGAGGTGATTACCTTCCCCTTCTCCTCCTACCTAACACTACACTACTGTGTGTTGTGTAAGCACACAACATACAGTTACCCCCGTACACTAACCCAAATGAAGTTACATTGTCACAGTAGGACAATAAAATAAACTATATTTTATTATAACTCTCAATATGGTAAAATATATGCAGTTAACAATGGAACAGATTCAAGACGTCATCTACGAGCATTATAACTTAGTTCATCTGAGGCAATGTTACCCTGGAGAAATAATAATTGAATAATTGTTTTAGGATAAATGTTGACTTCGATATTTTAATAACTTGATGGTACTTGTATTGCTAGAATGTCACCCAAACTTCTTAGAATGGCATTCAAGACCCTTTGTTACCTATTGTTCTTCTGCAATATGCTCTATCTTTAAACAGACAATGGGCCTTTATACTGCTATCTTTGCCAAGACAGCTATATCTTTTTGGAATGTCCTCTCTGCCACTGTTCCTGCAACTGACAAGCTGTTACTTCTCCTTCAAGAAATGACTTAGTATCTCTCTGAAATCTTTCCTGAATTCTGCCTTGAAAGCAGAAATAGTCATCTCCTCTGAAATCTTGGAGCCATCGTATCTGTTTTCATTATTTGGTCATTTAATTCTACTTGATTGTGAACATCTGTGTCTACCCAAGGAGAGGAACCTCATTTTATCATACTGGGGAGGCTTAAACAGAAGAAACATCTAATAAAACCTTTGGGAAGGAATAAAGGAGAGAGAAACAACCATAGATTCATATAGTACATATGTCAATGCATTTCTACATCATTTCTATTTAAAGATGGAATTTATATTCAAAGGTGAGCATGCTTTTAGAGTTTAAGTTATAAATTTTTATAAGTTCAGAAAAACCTTCAAATTTTATTTAAATTTTGGAGCACAAACTATGGAACCATGAGCTTTCAACTCTGCACAATCTCTTAGAATTCAATATATGAAAAGATTCAGCATACGAAAATTGATATTTAAATAACAGATCTTTTGGGCACTATTTCTCTTAAGTATAAAACTTAGATATTTCCTTAATATTTGGAGTACGCAAAGCATTCATTAAATGCATAAAATGTAAAGATTTGTGTAAAGTGTACCTTACAATCAAATAGATAACATTTTACATTTATCTCATGAACATCAAGCTGACCTAGTGGTTTTAAAAACAAATTCTTGAATCATTATTAATGTGCTTAAAACAATAGGATCAGCTTGATCATTATAAGATGTTTCATAAAAGACTATAAATCCCTATAATAATATATAAAATATGTAATTTTATATATATCCAAATAAATCAGTACACATTAATAGAACTTTTAATCTTTTAATCACACAAAGAAACCACAATAGCATTCATGCTAAGAAACCTATGTGAGGTAAAGCATTTGTTAATTAACTAGATTTAATTACTCCACAATGCATATATACTTCAAAACATGATATTGTACACAATCAACATGCCTAATTTTGTCAATAAAAATAAATAAATTTGAAAGAAAAATATGTTCATCAAAAAAATAACAAAAACAAGCAACAACAAAAAATCAACCTTGCATTTTTCATGCAAAATACATCCAGAATAGTCTACCAAGAAAATGGTATAGCACTGACTTTATGTAAACAGAAAATAATTTAGTATTAGTTCAGAACTATGGAGTAGACTTTACTGCCCCCCAAAACTATAATCTTTGTAAGCTTATTACTCTATTTAAGGGTGTGTGGTTTGCTTTTTTAGATCTCGGGGGGATTTAACATTTTGACAAAGTAATATACACCATGAATAGCATCAACGACTTTCCTCAAAAGAATTTTTGATAATAACAAGAATGGGATGCCTGAAGGTACCTAAGGGGATAGAAATTTGGGACTAGTATAAAGAGCCTTGGTCAATCAGAGAAGTCTCAAATACTCCCACTTACTCTCCTCCATTTGACACGTGTGTGTGTATGTGTGTGTGTGTATAAAACACTATTTAGACCTTTTCAATGGTAAATGAAAAGTAATCAGTAAATGTAAACAGCAAATTTCTTAAATTGAATTTTAAAATTTCATTTCAAATGTATAATTTATTCATAAAATTTAACACTTTATATAAGGATCTAGAGCATCTTAAATCTTAAATGAGCTTTTTCATTTTCAGTAAGCATAGATTAAGTATGTGTAGAAAGAAGTAGAGTTAATAATTTCTATTTGAAACAGATTAAAGTGGAAAATCTGAATAATTGAATATGTGTGTGCATGTGTTTACAATTTGTTATGGGTGAATTCTTTCTTACATGACATATGGTAAAAATAACTGTTCAAGTAACTTCCAAGGAGTTTTCCAGGTTTTTTTAGAAGCTAAGAACAGCATTTGTCTAAATAACTTCAAAATTATTTAAGAACTGAGAGAAAAAGCAAATAAGAAACTGGATTCTTATCTTAACTATATTTTATTGAATCGATTTATGTATATTTGTTTGTATCTCCCATATCAGACTTGAATAGTCTTCAAAATTGGAGAAAATATAATTTATTTTGTATCATAATTCTTGGACATAAAACATATATATTTTTAATTTTAATTGAATTGAAACAAAACTTGGTCCTCCAATGATACCAGATTTGAAAGTTCCATTATTTCTCTGGTACTAGCAATAAAATAGTTGAAAATTTTATATATGTATTTTGTGTGTGTATGAATGTATATGTATATATATGTGTGTATATGTACATATGTATTTATATATGTAGAAAGATGCGGGAAGGAGAGAGAGGGAGACAGAGAGTGACAGAGAATCAGAGTGGGAGAGACAGAGAGGTTCCAGACTAGTATTTATTAAATACTTGGAAATCTAACATAAAAATTCTCAAACTTTGAACAATATATTTTCTTACCTTACATTTTCCATTTCTGTCTAATTTCTTTAATGAAAAAGATCCATATTATTTATCATATGTCTATGTTTATCAAAATGATAAAAAATCAGAGAAAGCAATATTATATGTAAAAATACTTTTTGAAGTGTATACTAGAAGTAGGTGATCTTTAAATTTGTTAGCCCCAATACATATACTGTAGTAAATGGCTCTTATAAAGAAATTAAAATAATTAAAAACATACTTCATTGTAGTGATTGGTATTGAAAGTATTGTGAAAAATAATAATAAGAATTTCCAGTTACTCTAATGCCAATACAATATTTATAGGTATGTATATTTTCTGACAATTATCTACTTGAATAATTTTATTTTATACATATATATTATATGCATAATTTAAATTTATTATTTCATCAATTTATTCATCAGATATAATTTTTTACTGAAAAAAATCAATTTTTTAATACATTTAGTGTCTTTATAACTCTGTGCTTATTTTAAGGCTTTCATACACTAAGTTAATTTTCTCTCATAAATATAAGAGTATGATACTACTAATAAAATTGTCTCCAGATTTTTTTGCATGAGTCTCAATGAAATCTCAGGGATAATTCAGAAAAGTCCATTTATTAAAATTTAATTTCTTTAGACAATTTGAGATGCCAGAAACTTAAAGAGCGTAGCATCTTCTCATAGGAAGAACTTATGTAAATGCAAAATGTTTTAAAGTATTTTGAATCTTATTTTCTTAAATTAAAAGAAATCATGAAATGTTTAAAATTAAAATTTCTGCAAGCATACATGCTGCAGAAAGAACTGAAGAAAAAAGGGAAATAATATCCTTTACAGACTTTGAATACTTAATAGGCACAGGGAAAAGTTACACATGGGTTCTAAAATCTGACTTTAATTAACCTTGTTACCATGTGGCAAGTGCTTATGGGATGTAACTGAGTCTCAACTATGTCATGAATTGAGTACAATAATACTTCCCTTGTAGGGAGGGTGGTTGGGTTCCAAAATGTTAATAGTGGAAGTAAAGAGAATAGCACACTGCTTACCATAGAGCAGATATTTAAAAAATGATACCATATATTATATATTTTCTGTTACATGAGTACATATGTCATTTGGTTTCCATAAGAATTCCATGAAGAAATAAAAGTTCGGAGAGAATGGCTTATTTATATCTCATTTATATCTTATAACAGATGGATACGGGCTTTGAAACCAAGAGTTTGTGATTTAAAGATCATATGACTAACTCTTCTAAAATTCATGTGAACTCAATTTTTGTCCAACTATTCGTTGATCTAGTGACTTAAGTAGCTTTTTCTACTTTAAGGTCTTTAATAAGATTCAATGCAATAAACTTTTTACAAGTATGATTCTAAAGAATCGGGATAAATTTAGAAGATAAAAATAAATCCAATTATTAAAAATATATGGAAGAACATAACATTTTCTGCTATTTAGCATTCTAACAAGTTGTCTAAATTGTGACAAAAATGTGAAGCCATCTAGCAGTATGAATTGGAGTTTATCACTGTTTCTATGGACTGAAATCATTTCCCTCTGAATCCACAGGAAGTTTCCATGCAAAACTTATATGAAACCTAATGGCAATTATTTCAATAAATGAGCTTTATAGTTGCGTGGAAATATATTTCCAAATCAATATGAATAGATATTACATTATTTAATTGTATTTAAACGCATCCATTCAATAAGAAGCAAATTTTTCCAACAGAGATAAAATGAGATCAATAGCTCAATGTTTATTTCATCATTTGCTTTTTAATTGAATGTAAGATTAAATTTTCAACAAATTTTGGAAAGCCTTTACCAATAATTAAAAAGAACATTTTCGTGATAGTACCGTAAAATATGTTATTATAATTTGATTCAGATTTGTTAATAGTATGATGCCAAATAATTCAGCTGCTAAATGATTTGTTAACTTTACTAATAAATCAAATTCTCCCAGATTTTATATTATTAACATTCCCTGTACAACAATAAGGTCTACAACACTACGTTCATGTATCCCTACATAGAAAAGGAAAATTCTCTTTTTCTTATACATGCAATTTATCTGCATTTCAAGGAGATATTGATTATTTCAATGACAAATGAAGAAAATTACAGTCTCTTCGGGATTATCAATGTCTTTTTGGACAGTTAAAGTCAGCAAAAGTACTAGTGACATTTATAGAAACATTAGCAACTCTCAAATGAATTGCTTCAAAATAAAGTGTAAGCTGGGCGTGGGTGAGGCAGCTCATACCTGTAATCCTAGTGCTTGAGGCCAGAAGTTTGAAATCAGCTTGAGCAAAATAGTTAGACCCTATCTCTACAAAAAATAGAAAACTTAGCTGGGTGTGTTGGCATGTGTGGGTAGTCCCACTTACTCCGGATGGTGAGGCTGAGGCAGGAGAATTGCTTGAGCCCAGGAATTTGAATTTGCAGTTAGCTATGATGATGCCATTCTCTCTACCCGGACAACAGAACAAGACCTTTTCTCAAACAAAACCCCTCCAAAATCAAACAAACGAGCAAACAAACAAAAACACACAAAAGCAAAATAAAGGACAATTGGATTCAAACATTTCAGTAAAATGCGTACAAATTTAATTAAACAGCTAGGTAATTCCTTTGTATTCAGAAATAACTAATATGCTCACATGCAAGATTTAGTCCACTTTCCTCTATTAAATATGGCCATTTATAGTATATTAACAGAACCCATGAGAAGATATTATACCAATTTAATACAAATATGTATAAAAGTGCTTCAGTATAGGCTGTAGTATGCTATAGTTTACAAATACTAGCACTAGACCCAGTAGATACAGTGAAAAGGAGTCTTGCCATTGCTGTGCTCTGGAAATATCCCTTTTCTGTTCTACCAAAATGTGTCAGGTTTGCTCTTATAAATACAACTCTGTCATAAAGGAGCTCAGTGGAGATGAATTTAGTGGTTTCCATCCATGTACCTGTTCTATGCCAAAAGAAAACAAAGCAAAGCAAGCAATTAAGAGAAAGAACTATTGTGATGAGTGTGACTGGGTCAATGCTGCTTGATTTCTCTAAGTCGATTTTGTTTGCTTGCAACTTCTGACCTCTAAAATAGAACCATGGAAATTATTGTCCTACTATAGGAAAGGGTGGCTACTCTACCTCTCAGCAAGAAAATAATCTAGAAAACAGTCTTGGGTTTTTGGCGGGAAAACTTATGGTATATATTTCTTTATCGTCTTCAGCAGATCAGGGTATAAACCTGGAAATTCAGGTCAGAATAATCTGTCAAGCTTAAAGAGAAGACACTTATCCACTCTTAGCTGGAGCCTAGAGGATAAGAAAATGCAATGCTGGGGGTGGAAATGAAAATCCAATCTCATTTCTGTCTTTAGAATATTTTTTTTTTTTAACAAAAAGGAGAGTGAGGAGCAAAGTGAATTACCAGACACGATTCCACGTTTTTTCTCATTTGAGACTTAACCTTAGAGATGACAGAGATGAATAAAATAATTTGAAAGAAATATGGTGATATGTTACAAATCTGTGGGATACTTTTTCATTCAAAGTAAGACTGTTTCAGGCAAAGAGGAGCCTGAAGTTTAACTTTTGTAGCTGTTCTCCATCTCTCACTACATAGACACTAAATTCAGAATTTATGGGTTTATCTTGCACCCAATTGAAGCTCAGCAGAAAGGCCGTGGTTTGCTGGAGGTGTGGCGGACAGTCACACTTACGTGTGAATGAAATAATGAGGCCCCACTACACACGGTGAGAATATATGTGAGTACTGACTCTCAACAACTCAATTGAAAAGATATTTTACTGTCTAAGATATAAAAATAATTTTCTGAATATGAGGGTTCAGATTTTGTTTCTCAGCTTTTTGGTTAATAATTGGGAAAGTTAGATTATATGGATCTTTCTGTTATAACACATAAAATATCACCAATTATTTACATCTTATAGAAAACATTAATGACATACACATAAAAAGATTTCTTGTCCTTTATATTAAAATAAATGAACCAATAGTAAAAAATCAATTATGCTAAATTGCAAAGCTCATTTGAATACTGTTTAGGAACCAGAGATCATACTGACCTGACATTTTTCTCTTTCCTTTTTGGTTTCAGCAACTTACTTTGTGAAAAATGCTTTCTGGGTTATCATACAATCTTTTGTTTTCATAACATTGTAATGAAATTGTATTAAGCAAATTCAGATGAAAATGTATTAATTCATGTTTCTAGCAATATAAAACACCATTGTATTTGCTTCATCTACATTTTTCAATGTTTGGAATACCTTAGGTAGATGGCAAAATAAATATGCATACACAAATATATATGATTTTATCAAAATATTGCACATTCAAACATTGAGACTGCTTTGCTTATTATAGCAAAGCAGCTAAATCCCTCAGTCTCACCACTGAGAATCTTTCATGTTTTTAATGGGAATTCGAGACCCAAAGATTAGTACTTACTAGTCCCTATGCAATGTTTGAATCATCCCAACAGTAACTGTCTGTTAAATAAATGAGGCTCTGGCTTCTAGATAGCTTCTTAGACCAAGTGACAAGGCTTAAAATGATTCACATTTATAATCATTGCAATTTAAAAATCAGTTAAAAGGAAAAAGCCTCATATTTTGCTTGATAGAATTCAATGTCTCTTGGAAATATTGTCAGTGATGCAGTTGAATGCCTCAACCATAAAAATTTGGGAAAATATTTCAATATCATAAAGAACAAACAGCTCAGTCAGCTTTCTGGAAAACTATATTTTTAAAAACAATTTATGATAAGCCTTCTTTACACATTAAGTATCTATAGACACAGAATGCCTCCATTTTGCATAATTAAATGTGTTGAATTACTTCTACAATATGTACCTGAACTCAATTACACTAATGTCAATTTCATAATATCTTTTATTGGTTTTTAAACAATTCGTTTAAGACTTTTATTTACTGCTTAATTAACATTCCATGGTTTCATATACAGAAACAAATATGCTTGTTAAACAACAATAATGTCTTGCCATAAACCTTTGAGAAAGGTTACTTCTTGTGAGGGATGTTATTAAACAGGAAAGAATTTGAAGACTTGGTTAGGCTCTAAGGAAATTTAAGTACATTAGTCTTTCTTTACGTGTGAGCGATATGTTCCAAAATCCCCAGTGGATGCCTGAAACCTCAGATATTACCAAATTCTATATATAAACTACTTTTTTAATTTTTTTCCGTGCATCCATAGCGATGATAAAGTTTAATTTATAAATTAGGCATATAAAAGATTAACAATACTAACCAATAATTAAGTTATCATTAGTAAAGTATTATTAAGTAAAAATAAAGGTTACTTCGACACAAGCATTGAAATACTGTGACAGTGGATTTGATAACTGAGACAGGTACTAAGTGACCAATAGGTGGGTAATGTACACAGCCTGGGCACCCTGGACATAAGGATGATTCACAACTTGGGCAGATCACAGTGGGATAGAGCGAGATTTCAACACACTACTCAAAACAGTGCACAATTTAAAATGTATAAATTGTTTATTTCTGAAATTTTCCATTTCTTTTTTCTTTTTTTTTTTTTTTTTGAGACAGAGTCTCACTCTTTTGCCAGTGCTAGAGTGCCGTGGCATCAGCCTAGCTCACAGCAACCTCAAATTCCTGGGCTTAAGCAATCCTTCTGCCTCAGCCTCCCAAGTACCTGGGACTACAGGCATGCGCCACCATGCCCGGCTAATTTTTTCTATATATTTTTAGTTGTCCGATTAATTTCTTTCTGTTTTTAGTAGAGACAGGGTCTTGCTCTTGCTCAGGCTGGTTTCGAACTCCTGAGCTCAAACAATCCACCCGCCTCAGCCTTCCAGAATGCGAGGATTACAGGCGTGAGCCACTGTGCCCGGCTGAAATTTTCCATTTAATATTTCTGGATCAAGGTTGACTGTGAGTAACTAAACCCCTGAGAAGTGAAACTGCATTTAAGGAGTGAGTACTGTATTGAATTAAAATGAGTTAACTGAAAAGCAGCCTTCAAAATTTCTATAAAAATCAGAACAAAGTAATGAAAATATATTATTTCATTAAAATGTAATAGGTAAATATATTAAAACACTTCAATATATAACTTTTTACAAATATGATAGATTCTTGATGTACCTGTTTCTTTGCATTATTAGAAAAAAATGCAATTGTTAATCTTTTTTAAGTAAAATAGTTAAGGGCATGATACTGATACTTGGAGAATTTTTCTCCCTCACTAGCCTAAAAGGAGAGATGTCTTTGATGACAAAAAGGTAAAATTCTCATGTTATCATTTGTTTTAACATAATAGCATAAAATAACATAATAAAACATAATAAAATTCCTTTAACAAAAAGAACATAATAATCTGATTCACAATCACATACTTTTTCCAAAAAAGAACTATTTTAATACTACATTTTATTTCTGCCAAAGCACTCATAGCAATGACAATTTTTTCTTCTAATTTTACAGTTTCTCACAGGTGATCAGATCAGCAGGTATGACATGAAGTACTACCTACAAACAATAACTCTCATATATATACATATCTTCAGCCAATAACTCTTTTCTAAGTTCTGGAAAGATTTTTTCTCCGTTTGCCAGTTTGACATCAATTGGATTTCATATTCTGGACTCAACATACCCAAAAACCAAACTCATGATGTTCTGTCAACACATACATTGAGAGAATGGCATCACTGTCTATCCAGTAATACATACAGATTCCTTTAAGCCATTTTAACTCTTCCTTCTTTACCATATCCCATGTCTAATCATAACCACATCTGGTTAATTTTGCCTCTTAATACCTTTCAAATCTATCTGCTGTTAATAAACCCTGCCACGACTACTCTGGTCAAAATTGGGCCATGGCTATAGCTTCCTAGCTGATTTGGCCTCCGCTCTATCCCCCTCAGAGGAGCCAGAACGATTTTTTTGAATTGCATGTGTTTAACTCACCCACACTCACACCCATGCCCTGCAACCACACAAACAGGCACATGTCTTTCCCTGGATTCTCATTGTTCTTAAAAAGAAAAAAAAGACGAAAGTCCCTTACATGACATACAAGACCCTGAATGATCTGTCCCCAGTTGCTCTCTGGTCCCAACTTGCAGAACACAGCCCCTCAGTCTGTGCTAAGCTACATCAGACAATGTTCACTTTCTTAACTGCATTATTATTCCTCCTGCTAAATGTAAATGTTATCTGTGCACAATGCTTCTTTTGCCTGAAAATCTTTCCACGAGCACTTACCCAGTTTTTTTTTTTTTCATTACTCAGGTCAAACTTCATTTCTCTTGGATTTGGTTGGTATCTATTGTTTTTCACTTTCATGCCACCGGACATTCTCCTTTGTAGTATTTACCATACCTCCACATGACATCAATTTGTGTGATTTATTGATTAATTACGATTTTCTCATATGTCTTAAACCCCTTATGCATAGGAACCAGAAGTAGTCACAGTAGATGTTCAATAAATATATTAATAAACTAATAAATAATATATTGTTCAGCACCTATGAAAATACCTGGCACATAAAATTATAATAATTTAATTCAAATAATGAGACTATTTCTGTGTCTCAATATTTAAATATATACATACAACATGAATTCTAACATACTGTACTAAAAATTATGGCAAAAATAACAAATTGATATTTGACTTCTGTTCCATATTTTCAACAGGAATTAATAATGCCAATGCCTAACTCAGTAGCCTGGCAGAATGAGACACTCAATATTTATTCTGTATGTGAAGACATTACATTAAACATGGATGACATACTGCTTTAGGAAAATCAAATTTCATGCAGTGTCTTAATCATAATATGAGTTTAAAAGCGTAAATCAAAAGTTATCACTAGGAAAGACTCGAATAATTATCATAAAAATTGTTGAGATAATAGGAATTGGAGAACTTGGAGTAGAAAGCATTAGAATTTGTACATACGACATGTGGAGAGAGAATCTAAGATATATCCTGCAACATTAAGTTGCTTGACTGGCATGGATCTTTCAGTCAAGGTGGATGGTGTGCAAAGAGCAAAGGTAAAGTGATGTTGGTTAACTCTGAAATGCAGTTTGAGTAATGTACTTTAATTTTTCCTGCAGGCAGTGAAAGTTTTTCAAGTATTTTTAGTTTGGATAGCACATATTAGATGAGAAAGAGACTGACATGAGGCTATTTCAAAAACTCAGCGTGAAGCGACGGTGCTTACGGTTTGGCAGTAGGAATGAAGAGGAGGGAATAAATGGAAGAGATTAGAATCAATAGGAAAAGAGACTGACACCTAATTCTCCCTTAACACACAAGTTGACTCCAAAGTTTTATGCTTTTTTTATATTTCTGTAAAGATAAAGGGCAAAGAAAGATAAGTTCAATTATGGATGTATTATAAACTGGCAAGACATACCAGTAGAACTATTTAGCAAGTCACTGAAAAAATAAGTCAAAAATCTAGTTAAATAGATCAAAAGTGAATGTGCTATTAAATTTAAAATAGTCAATCTGAATCCAGAATTTGTCAAGCTGTAGGACTGATAAGAGGGAAGAGCACCAGGAAATGCATATTTAAACTCCCGATATTTTCTTATATATTGCACGAACGTATTCAAATCCAAATGCACATCTCTGATCTCCTCTGTATCCTGAATTACTGGAATCATTTTTGAGACTGTCAAAAAAATAAAAAGCATGGAGGTTTTAAATAATCTGTGGGTTCACAGACAGAGGAAAGAAGGAAGCAAATATTAGTAATAGTTCAGAAAAGGGCTGGCTTCCAAACAAGGCAGCTCATAATGTTTTACCTTATCCCAGAACCCATTTTCTTTTACCGTCCTATACTCCTAGAAATTCTATCATTTACGGTTTTAATTGGATTAGTCCCTTCACACTGAATCATATTTAGGGGACTATCGATCAGACATCATCTATAATGGTTAAATTAATAAGACGCTTTTAAAAAAATACCTTGTAATTAAGTATTCTGGAAGAGAATTGAGCCTTTTAACCTTAAGTAAGGGGGCACATTTTCTTGTAGTATAGAACATTTTCTGGTTCCTTCGTAGGTCTGTGCCCTGGATGGGAGACAGGGACAGGGCACGTTGATATTGCAGAGGTTGCTGAAAATGGAAGGGAATAAACTATAAACTCTATAATTTACATCTTTGGAAACAACAGTAATGATTTCTTTTTTAACTTTTTTATTTTTCATTTTTAATAACTTTATTGAAATGTAATTCAAATGCACATACTTCACTCATTTAAAGTGTACAATTCAGTACATTAGGATATTTTTATCACCCCAAAAAACTGCACCCGTTAGTCGCACTCCCCAATTCTCTGATTCTCCCCTCACCCACCAGTCTAGGAAACTTCTAATCTACTTTCTATCTCTGTATAGATTTGCCTATTCTGGACATTGCCTGTGTATAGAATCATACAATATGTGGTCCTTTGTGACTTTTTTTTCACTTAGCATAATGTTTTCATGGTTCATCCATGCTGTAGCATGTATCAGTACTTTATTTTCTTTTATGGCCCTCTAATGTTCCATTGTATGGATAATATCCCATTTTATTCTTCCATTCACTTGTTGAATTTTTGGGTTGTTTCTACTTTTTGGCTATTATGAATAATGCAGCTATGAACATTCATGTAAAAGTTACTGTGTGGACATATGTTTTCATTTCTCTTGGGTAGATACCTAGGAGTAGAATTGCTAGACCATATGATAACTATATGTTTCACTGTTTAAGGAACTGTTAGATTATTTTCCAAAGGGGCTTCACCATTTTACATTTTTACCAGCAGTGTATGAGAGTTCCAATTTCTCCCCATCCTTGCCAACTCTTGTTATAGTATGTCTTTTATACTTTAGTCATCCTATTGGGTGTGAAGTGATATTTTATTGTGGTTTTAATCTGTATTTCCTTAATGGTATTCTTTTTTTAATTTCAAAATATTAAGTGGACACAATTATTTTTTCATGGATAGCTTTTGTAATGCTTGAATTAGAGCCATAAGAGTGCCCATCACCCAAATAGTGTTCATTGTACCTGTTAGGTATGTTTTTGCCCCTCTCCTCTTTCCTAATCCTCTCTGCTGTATTTTCAATGATTTTTATTTGCCTCTGTGCACATGTGCGCCCCTCGGTTAGTTCCAATTTATTAGAGAGTACATGTGGTGTTTGTTTTTCCATTCTTGATATACTTCACTTAGGATAATCATCTCCAGTTCCATCCAAATTTCTTCAAATGGCATTAATTCACCCTTTTTTTATGGCTAAGTAGTAATTCGTGGTATACATATACCACATTTTGTTAATTCACTCATGAATTGATGGGCACTTGGGTTGATACTTGCAATTGTGAATTGTGCAGCAATAAACATTTGAGTGCAGATTTCTTTTTGATAAAGTGACTTGTTTTTCTTTGAGTAGATACCCAGTAGTGAGATTTCTGGATCAAATGGTAGGTAGGTCTACTTTTAGTTCTTTGAGAAATCTCTGTATGGTTTTCCATAGATATTGTGCTAATTTGCAGTCCCACTAACAGTAAATAAGTGTTCCTTTCTTTCTGCATCCATGTAAGTATCTATTGTTTTGGACTTTCTAATATTAAATAAAAGCCATTATAACAGGGATAAGGGATATTTCTTTATGGTTTTAATTTGAATTTCCCTGATGATTAGTGATGTTGAGCATTTCTCCATGTGTTTGTTGGTCTTCTGTCTATAAAAGAAGATAGAAATGGCTTTTGTCCACCTTTTAATAGGGTGGTTTTTTTCTGCTGATTTGTATGGAGAAGCATGAAACAGGACCCCTATCTCTCACCATGCACAAAAATTAATTCAAGATGTATAAAATACTTAAATATAAGGCATAAAATCATAAAAATTCTAGGAGAAAATGTAGGAAATACTGTCCTAGACATGAACCTAGGCAAAGAATTTATGACTAAGACCTAAAGACAATTAAAGCAATAAAAAAATAAATAAATGGGACTTGATTAAATTAAAAAGATCTGCACAGCTGAGGAAATAATCAACAGAGCAAATAGACAATCTACAGAATGGAAGAAAATATTCACAAACTATACACTAAAGTGCTATTGTCCAGAATCTGCAAATAACTCTCTCTTTTTTTTTTACTCATCCAGCCCAAATGTCAAGTAATGATTTCTTTTGGTGAACATTTAAGACATTTTCTATGTTATTCATTTAATTAAGTGATACCTAGTGTTTTCTTTTGATTTTCTATGAAAACTTTTTTAAAAATTTGTATTTTTATTTCACTTTCCATATAATTCCTAACTCATATAATAACTGATGGGGTGACAGTATTTAATTTTTTCTTTCTTTAAATAATTTTCTCTTATAGCTAGTCAACAACTGAAGTGATAGGAAATTACTAGTAAATATTTAACTTTAGTTATGGGAATAATATTCTTATGGCTTTCTTGTATTAGACAAGCCATAATGTATTGGACATCTATAGATAATTGCAAACATGATACTTTTGTGGGCTCTACAAAGATGAAGATCATGACCGGGTCAATTCTGAACTTCCTTTTTGCCTGTTAAATGCATAATATGATTCTGAAGATATAGTAGATCTTTAGTATATGTTAGCATAATTTAACTGAATATATTTGCCTTTGTCCCTACTTATTAATATATTTTAATCAATTAATAATCTCTTTTGAAATGCATAAATTGTTTTAAGTTTTAGGACTCTACTATATTTACTATCTTCTATTGAAGCTTCAAAGCAATGTGTAATAGAGAATTTTATATTTGGTAGTTTTTCTACTCTGGTAGGCAGAAAGGCATCCAACTCCTAATACTTGAACCTGTGAATATGTTACCTTACAGTGCAAATGAAAATTATGGTGTCAGATGAATTAAGGTTGTCAATCAGCTGACCTTAATATAGGTAGATTGTCCTGGATTATCTGGGTGAGTCCTATGTACACACAAGGGTCCTTAAATGCAGGAAAAAGAAGAGCAGATAAGTGAATGCCAAAATGACATAATGTGAGAAAGATTCAATCAGTCATTGTTTGAAGAGAAAAGGTGGTCACTAATATATGGGAACCCACCAGATACCGGAAAAGGCAAGAAAGTAAATTCTTCACTAGAGCCTCTAGAAACGAACATAGTCCTGCTGACACCTTGATTTTGGCCCAGTGAGAGCTGTTCTGACCTTTAGAACTTTAAGTTAATAAATTTGTTTTGTTTTAAGCCACTAACTATATTTGTGGTAATTTATGACAACAGAAATAGAAAACTAATACGTCCGCCATTTCTTTTTCTTTTTTTTTTTTTTTGAGACAGAGTCTCACTCTGTTGCCCTGGCTAGAGTGAGTGCCGTGGCATCAGCCTAGCTCACAGCAACCTCAGACTCCTGGGCTTAAGCAATCCTCATGCCTCAGCCTCCTGAGTAGCTGGGACTACAGGCATGTGCCACCATGCCTGGCTAATTTTTTCTGTGTATGTTTATTTGTCTAATTAATTTCTTTCTATTTTTAGTAGAGACAGGGTCTCGCTCTTGGTCAGGTTGGTTTCAAACTCCTGAGCTCAAACAATCCGCCCGCCTAGGCCTCCCAGACAGCTAGGATTACAGGCGTGAGCCACCGCGCCCGGCCCATCCACCATTTCTGTGTTTGCATTCTCCGGCCTAAGTTCCTAGATGTCCTTCCCGGTTTTCTGTCTTGTTAATTATTTCATGGTTCTGATAGAAATTGCTCCATTTCTCAGTTAATATTATGAGAGTCAAGACCTTCTGAGTATATTGTTACATTCAGTTCTCAGACAAAACCTAAAAATCTCTGCACCTCCATTTTAAAGAAAGAAATGAACACATGTTGGTTCTTGGTGCTTTCTCCAAAGCAGGAAATCGTAATCATTTCTTTTATACCAGTCCTTTTCTTTTGGATGGTATTCAAAAGAACTAAATGTACAATACATCCAAAATTCAGTCCTCAGCCTTGAGGGCTATTGTTCTCTCATCAAATAGCCAATCCATCTATTGACAGATTTATTAAGGCTCTTTCAAAAATTAAGGCTCCTAGATTTCCTGTCTCCAAATAGAATTTGAATCTGATGCTGCAGGCACTCACCTGACCTCTCCTGAACTGCTATCCAGAGCTTCTTATTCTCTCTGAATTCGACTCTCTTAGCAATGCATACTAATGACTGTAGCTTTACCTCTGACATACAGGTTTGATCAGTTCCTTGCTTAGTTTGGCATTTGGTAATCATGATCCATTGCAGTGCTTGTGTATGCTTTCCCAGTTTAATGTTAAGATAAGTCATCTTTTACACAGCTCCTCTTCAGAAACAATTTGTAGGACTAACTCTCAAATTCCCCACCCTTTTACTCCACCACTATTTTCCAGAATTAAGAATGGTTTAGTGAAGAATTATCCAGAGTCTTCAATTCTGATTTTGAATATTTAGGGAAACATTCTCTTTCAAGAACAAAACTCTTGGGCAATACAGTGGGAATCTAATTAATATCTATTTTAGAAACACTAGGATGTTGAAGGAAATCAATTGAGGCACATTTTTATGAGAAGTTCAATAAGAAATATTATCGTAGAACATGGTGCCAGATTTTCTGCAACAGTCTATGATACCCCTTCTCCAAAAGTGCATGTAACTAAATGCACCACTGTTAATTAGGACACCGTAATTCATCCTGAGCTACTGAGTTAATACAGAGAAGAATGGGAGGGAACTGTGGTACTTTTTCCTCCCAAAGTTTATGTTAAAGTAATGAAAATGTGGCAAGCACTGCTAGTAGACGATGCAATAATCATTCTCCACTCCTCCTTTCTTGGTGACAGAACTTGCCTACAATGACAGATTAAAATTTTCAGCTACTTTCTTTCCTGCTGTCTTTTGCAGCAGAGTTATAAGCATGACGTTTATCCTAATCAATGGAATTTTAGGAAACAGTGTTCTAGAGACTTCTCAGAAGTGTATTTTTTTATGTAAGAAAAGAGATTCAAGAGATTTACTCCTTGTCATTCCTTACATAAACGTTGACATGTTAGGATGTGATAAATAGATCTATGGCAGGCATCTTGACCTTGAGAGAAAGTTATGAGACTTCTGGTCCTTGATTTTTCTCCTTGCTCAATCCACTCTTTTTACCAATTTGAGGATTTTTCCCATAGTTTTTGTTTTGTTGTTTATATTTGTATGCATTTATTACATATACAAAAATACTTTTTAATATATACGGATTAAATAATATCTGCCATTCTGTGGTTCTCTGCCTGGCTTTTCCCATTAGCAATATATCCCAGAGATCTATACATTAACACAAACACAAACACACATATTTTACAATTTTTAAATGCTACATAATATTTCAAAATAACTTTGTACAAATGTATATATATAGCAAAATAAGTTAGGTGATCATTTCTCTTCTTTGAAGATTGTTCTTAAATGCTCATTATGTTTCATATATATATATATATACACACACACACACACATACGTACACCAGATATCTCTCCAAATTGTGTGTATATACACACATAAATACAAACTGACACACACACACACACACACATACATACACACAGACAAATAAACATATGCATGAGTGTATACTACTCTAGTCTGTTCCAATTCCTATCTATGTACTTTTCTATTCCAGTGTCAGTGCCATGTACTGTAGCTGTATGGAACGTTTCTGGTAGGGCAAATTTCATCCCATTGTTTTTTTCTGCCAGCAGATTGGTGTTTTTCTGCATTTCTTCAGATAAATTAGAGAATCTGCTTGTCATATTTCATTTAAAAAACTCTATTGGGATTTAAATTTGGGTCACATCAAATTTATGTATTAATTTCTAATTTGTAAATCTTCTGAGTCCATAAACATGTCTAGAAGAGATGAAAAACTTCAAAACACCTATTGTAAATTTATAATAGCCTGCTGATGAATCAAGTAAGTTAAATTTTACATCTATATTAGTGTTATTCCAAGAAGCAATGTCAAGAGTTGATAATCTTGATATGAATTTTTCTCAGTTGGTGCAAATAATTTGTTTTACAATCTTAAGATACTAAAAGTTCTATGATAAAACTGTAGAACAGTGGAAAGAGTATAGAACATAGAGTCAGACTATTGGCTTCAAATTTTGACTTTGTCCTTAATCCCGTTTAAGATCTCAGACAACATTCTTAAAGTCTCTGTTTCTTTCTTTTTTTTCAAATGTGAAGTGAAAAAGAATATTTCTAATTTTATAGGGTTGCTATGGAATCTAATGAGTTAATCTACTTAAGCACCTTGGCAATTAAGTATTCAATAAATAAATAAATAATGTTGAAAACAACAAGAAAATTATAAGGAACAAAAATAAACATTTGACTTAGTGGTCTTTATTTAACTTATCTTTCTTCTTATCTAAATATAGTCAACTTATTTACTTTTTTTGCTTTACATTACCATTATCTTTATTTTTTAAAAAAATAATTTTTAATTATTATGGGTACATAATAATTGTATATGTTTATTGGGTACAGTTGATGTTTTGATACAGACATGCAATGTGTATTAATCAAATCAGGTAATTGGGGTATCCATCATCTTGGGCATTTATCATTCAGGTTAAAATATTCCAATTCCACCCTTTTAGTTATTTCAAAGTATGCCCTAACTTATTGTTGATTACAGTCACTTTTTTGTGCTGTGAAATATTGTTCATTCTAACTCTCTGACTATGATTTTGCACCCATTTCATCAAAACCTAAACCATGAGTAGAAGTCAGACATTACACGTTATATAATTTTAGGTAACATTCTTACATCCGTGGTTGATAGCCTTTGGGCTTTGAGTATGTACAATTTTGTGTCTGTGAGAGTTAATATAGATTTAATGTATCTGTTCGATCATAAGATAGAAGTAGCATAATGGCCAAGATTGTCTAGTTCACTTTCCAAAGAATCCCCTTCCTCTGAGGATGTTAAAAGTTTAAGGAGATGAAAAAATACTTCACAAAAACATTACAAGGAGATTTAAAGAATAATATTTTATGTGATAGTGGTAAAAACTCAGATTTTTGTCTTTTAGCAAAAGTAGGGCATATTATAATAGATACTATCACAAAAATGGGTACACTAAATACTGGGTTTTGTCAGCAGTGCTTAAGTTAGTCACTTGCCTCCCTGCTACTCAAATGTTCACCGTTGGTCACCTGCAACCTAAAAGGTACGTGACTGACTCTGGCACATCAGCAATAGCAAGGCTACACATTGTATTAGCAAATGTTTATCTGATAGCTTTCTAGGAACTGCCTTTCAAATTGCTAACATTCACATGATTGTTTTCTATTTTCTTTCCTTATGTCTTGTTTGGTTAAAATGCTTCATTGTTTTAGAAATTGTTATTCCTAGTGCTAAAAAATCTTGCATGTCTTAAATGCCTAAACCTTATTAATAATGTTTCTTTTTAGAGCTGTATGTAAATGTCATGTTAAATTTTATTTTTTGTAATCTCTTTAATCAGAAACAAGGGAATTAGCCAGCTGTTTGGAACTCTTGTTAAGATGTAATTAAACATCTGATTTAATTTCTGTGCATATCAAGTAGCAGAGACTAGAGTTTGTACAAAAGACACACCACACTCAGTACAATAATAAAAGGCCCTACCAGATGATAAGGTAGGGGTTTGCTCTAATATTTTATGTCTGCCATAACTTTCCTCAAAAAATCTATAAATTGGCAGATAATTTAGCATAATATGTAAATCATGGCTACCAAATTCCTTATCAACTGAAATATATCTTTACACCTGATTACCAATTTTCTATCATGTAGTCTGTTCAAAAGAATGTTGCACATTTTATAAATTTTACAAAACAGACTTACAGATATTTTGTTATGGAACACTCCTCAATACTTCTAATGCTTCAGAGTAAATAAATAGAAACATACAAAGAAACACTATTTCAAAATAATTTTAAGTCAACATACATATAAGTTGTTTTAAAATATATATACATAGTGTGTTTTTAAGACTTATAGTTGAGTAGACTATATCCAGAATAATAATGAAATGATTTCATATGACTTTAGGTCTTTTGCTGTACAACAATCCTCAATATATCTTTCATTTTAATATATATATTTTCAGAGAGCATATGAAGAAATGAAAGTAAAAGTTTCATTTTAACATTATTATAGTTCTAATAGTAAGTCTATGCTTAATTGACATCATGCTAAGAACAGTCAGGGCTGTTTATTTAAATCACTTGCAGTTTACAAAAATATTTTTTAAAACTTTTAATCTTTGAGCTTTATATTAGGATTCTAATAATGTATCACACTATTAATCCTTTTCATCCAACATTGCATAGTGGACAATTTTTCATGCTTAAGAAGAAAATAAAATCCTCCATAACACATATGCCCAATCATGCAGTGAAATTTTATATCCTGGACTTCTTCAACATAAAAAAAAGTCTATTAATCATTATGTTGATTTTATGATGTGGACTATTGCCCAGAGGATTTCTGCAATGATCCAAAGATTAATTTTATATGTGACACCAAGTTGGACTTGAATCTAGACATTGAAACTTGTAGTAATTCTTTCATTAATATATTTGTTTTTCGAAATTCCTTGGAGGTTACTGTAATTCTAGTATATGAGTCAACATTGTTTGATATGTTACAGAAATGCTATATTTTAGGACATTGAAATTTGGCATATTATACCAAGGATTTTCAAAGTCTAACATTACACTAGTAGATAAAGCTATTATAGTACAGCAGTTCAAAAAGTTCTTATCTTACATTTGGATCATATAAGATCATAGAACCAAGAGTTCAATAGTACTCTGCACATTTTTATTAAATATGATTTTGTTTCTAGCCTAGAATTTAGAGGGTTATATATGTTCACTGACTGTGAGCTTGAAAGGTTGTCCAAAGACTGTCACGTAGGTTCAGTTGATAAAAATACCCTTTACATGTGAACTCAAACTCTGTTTTAGTTTTATAGGTTATTTTCAAACTATCCTAATGATGAATGTTTTCCAGGGTCTTTGGTCTCTGCTAACCTCCCTGACTGTGTAATTGTATCATGCTATACTTTTAATATCTGCTCACAACCCAATATATCACTCCACTCCCCGCCAAGTCTCCCATGCTCTAGTGATAGCGATCTACTTTGTTTGATAAAAACACACGCATTTCAGCCTTTCCTCATACTAATCTCTCTGCCTAATATGCTTTTAATATCTCAGTTCATTTCTAGTTCAAGAGACTCCTCTGTCCAATTTCACTTTTATTTTCTTTGAAAAATGTGACCTAAAAGCTAAGTTTCTTCTTTTATCTGTTCTCACAGAATTTTAAAGATACTCCATCATCTTTTTCTTTTTGAGACAGAGTCTCACTCTGTTGCCCTGGCTAGAATGAGTGCCGTGGCGTCAGCCTAGCTCACAGCAACCTCAAACTCCTGGGCTCAAGCGATCTGCCTGCCTCAGCCTCTCAAATAGCTGGGACTACAGGCATGTGTCACCATGCCCGGCTAATTTTTTTCTATATATTTTTAGTTGTCCGATTAATTTCTTTCTATTTTTAGTAGAGATGGGTTCTCGCTCTTGCTCAGGCTGGTTTTGAACTCCTGAGCTCAAACAATCCACCCGCCTCGGCCTTCCAGAGTGCTAGGATTATAGGCGTGAGCCACCGCGCCCGGCCTCCATCATCTTTTAAATTTTACTTTTTGTGTGTGCCTATATATTCTTATTTCGGAGAAACTACTTAAGGCCAAGAAGATTGTTTTGTCTTTTTAATGTTTATACATCCTATGTATAATTCTTAGAGTTTAAAAATGTTTAAGTGGATACCACCATGTATCTTCAATATAGAGTATTTATGACATTTTGCAAAATAACGTATATGGAATTTTCTAAAACATTTTTCCTTTAGACTTCATAGATAAAATGAAATCCTATCTGTTATTATTTTCATCTCAATATTCTGAATGAAATAAAATTCTAAATGTTCTAACTTTATATTGATTATAAAAATACATAGGTAACCAGATGCATATTTGTCTCACTTTAAATTAAAGTATCCGTTTGGAAACTGTACTAAGTCTAAAGACGGCAGCAGCAACACCAGCTACAAATTCCAATCACACATGCATTCACCCACATTTCACTACCTGGTTCAGAGGATTATTGAATTTTCTTTATAAGTTAACTGAAATGACAGGTCAATTCAAGCAACTGATTTGACCTTGTTTCTGCTACTTGATTTTGATTGAAATTACCCACAGCCACCAATGTTTTGACACTGTAATAACATGCTCCTGCTACACACTGGTGTCCGGCACAGGAGTAGAAATTCAGAGGGTTTTTGTTTTAAATTTTTTTATAAAAATGGGGGTCTTACGACGTTACCCAGGCTAGTCTCAAAAGCCTGGCCTCAAGTGATGCTGCCACTTCAGCTCCCAAAATACTGGAATTATAGGTGTGAGCCACTGCACCTGGCTTCAGAGAGTTTTTTGAGAAGAGAATAAGGATGGAAGTATTAATATTCTTTTACAATTTCAAGAGAAATACAGTATTCCTTTAAGAAAAGAAAAATGTCTACGGTTGTATACATGCATATAAAATATGCTTCCTTTCTTAACATAACTAGGCAAATTTTAAAAATTGAGTTTAAAAACCCACCAAAATAGTTTGCTAAAATCTGTCACCTTTTGTTGACCCCTCAACATTTTAGTTGTGTGTATTTTAATGATATATATATTTACATGTGACTTCTATGAAATATCTATAAGATATATAGGATATCTGTAAGATATATAGGATTAAATATTACCTCAAATATATAAATTTTCTAATTAAAAATAATTTAACTAAAACAATGGTGGTTTTTAGTGGCTGGATTTTTAAATTACATTTTACTCTAATAGAATTACCAGGCACATCAGTCAACTAGGTCATCAACTCTAATTTTATAGGGCTTGCTCTTCAGTTAAATTAGATCCTTCACTGGTGAGGAATAATATTTTTTCACAGCCATTGGGGCAAACCTGAAAATATGATGATCTTTTTTCTCTTAAGGACTGTCAGTAGCAATTAACAGGATTTATTATTAAAGTGTCTAAAATCACAGACTCTAATTTTCTGCTTCAGTGTATGAGTCTGTACTATTATATTTGCTCAAAAATTTGCATAATTTAGAAGTTTAAAATATTCCCAAACTTCAAGTATTTATTCTCTATTATGGCAAATGTGCTGTCACATTTTTGTAATTTCCTTTTGCAGGTTATAAAATTGTGGCAAAAAAATGTCTAACTGTAGCTTTCTGAATAAAGCTATTTGTCAAAAATGCACTAGAAAAACACTGACATATTTTATTTCTTAAGCTAACTTTAGCTGATTAGCATTATCGGAAGTTCTTCCAAGGTTCACCCACATCTTCAGTACATAATATATGTTCAGAGGTTTGTAGAAGATTCACATTTTAAAGATAAATGACATTACTAATAATAATGAATGATTTTGATATAAAAATTAAAATATCTGTGAAGAAATTAAATGGAATGTCTCACTTAACCCTCATGAAACTTTTATTATTTGCATTTAATGGATAAGGTAACTGAGATTTAAAGTGATTGAGTCCCTAATCACTCAGATAGTAAGCTTTAAGGCACAAGTCACATGTGGATCTATCTAATTCCATAACTTGCTTTCTTCCCTACTTCCTTACTTTGTATAAGGGAAGTGTAGGAGTGGCACTTTATGGTAGTTCTATCTGCCAAATCATAAGCCTATATTTCCCTTTTATATAGCAACACAGTTTACTTAAATTACATATCTTTAAATATAATGGAATTTCACAAGAATGTCACATTTTATGATAAGATATCATAATTCATAATAGATTGTATAAAACAATGATGTAAAAATGGAATTTAAAATTTTTATTATTATTTGATTTAAAAATGTGCATTTATTTCATAGAGTGAACTGAATAATGTGTCTGAGTTTCCTGGGAAAGCATTTGTTCATCACACACGCAGGAGAGAGAGAAGTTATTCGTTAGCTGTCACTTTCCCAAGTAATTATAAACTGTAGAACATGCTTGCAATCACTTTGCGGAATATTTTTCTAGGGGAAAAAAATAGACAAATGTGTGTGGAATAGCTAAGCAATTGTAAAAGGTAAGATTTCCAGATTTGCTTTTTCCAAGCCTTTATGTTTAGTCTCAGGAACTGACATTTTTCTTGTTCTGCATAATCTATGGCATTAAACCAGACATACTCTTTCATTCAAGTTGCTTTGTGTTTTCTTGCACAGGGGTATCAAATTACTATTGGGTACCTCCTGCCCTTGATTGCCTGGGAGAATAAAATTGGTAAAGTGATAGTGCATCACTAGAGAGCCCAACAGAAATAAAACACAGAGCAAAATCATTGATTAGACCTGTTAAATGGATTATCCATGCTGCATATAAAATTTTCTCATATTTTTAAGCTATCACTAAATTGATTTATGATTAATGCTGGGTGAATAGTTCAGAATAATAAATCTGAACTTAATCTATACAAAAGCACACACATATATTTTTCCCCCTACAGAAGCAAGCCCTTTTTATTAGCTGTGTTCCAATTTGACTTGTGAAATCCTTCACTCTAAACAACTTAAGATTCAAAAAAAAGAACTCATCTAGTTCTTATTCTATTCCTTTGGAATCTTCATGAGATTTTTTAAATGCGTTTGTAGAAGTAGACTCTAGAATTCAAGGTAGTCACGTATATGCAAATGTGTGGTACACTTCACAGTTTCATCACTGTCCCTCTGTATATTTGTTTTCTTTCCTTTTAAGCTTGATGGAAGCAGGAATAAGCAAAAATGTATAGACTAAAAGAAAAAAAATTAGAAATAATACTAGAAAGCACAGTAATTTCACATTATAAAAGTGACACTCGGAGGTACAGATTGCATTGAATGATTTTTAATACAGCACGATACAGTACTCACCTGGACTTGCATTAGACTTAATCAACTGATGACTGAAAAATATAAGCAACATTAGTAATTTAAAAAAATAAAACAATGATTTTCCTATTTAATATAAGGCTGCTCTTCTTTAGGCTACTTAAAGGCTACTTTTAAGTGAAGAGCATAATTTTTATGATTAGATTATCTTTCTAAGCCCTTTAACTAGATAAATATAAATTTTCTTTCCAGGAGGAATATTTTATGTCTTGCATTGTGATTTTAATTTATATAATAACTTATTTTTTCTTTTTATGTCTTTAGTCATTGGATTATTTTATTCTACATGCAATTTGAATATTTAAAATAACAATTTAAATATTTAATCCATAGGTTATAATTAACAAAATTTAAACAACTTTAAACATTTTCCTGTAGATTGATTTGTCTTCTAAATTTATTTGAAACTAACTAATTAGATAAAATGTTTTCAAATAACAAAATATTCTACTTTTTAATGGCATTGCAGATATTAATACCAGCACGGCAGAGGGTACATTCACAAAACTTTAGTACCTGCCCCAGGAAATTTTTGAAATAATACACATTGTTTATATTGGATAGAAATTTGGGCTATAGGCTTTCTGATTTTTTGTATAGTCTTTTTTTTCCTGATAAAAAGCAATATACTTTCAAGTTTGCTGAAACTTAAACCTAAAAATGTCTTGTACATTATGAATTTCATTTTCTTTGTCAAAAAACATGCATCTGGATAACCATCCATGTTAGTATAAAGAACGAACATTAAGGTGGAAATTATGGCCTAACTACTTGGACTTTGTATTGTTAATCAACATGATCTTCAACTTTCTTTTTATCTCTCTCTCTGTATATATCTGTCCAATTTACCTAACAGGCTTTTACTGAAACACAAAATACTCAAAGGAAATGAGGTTGTATATGTACATGTATTTGCCAATCTCTAAAATGCTATTAGATGATGATTACTTCGAAATTGATATTTAATATTTTTTTAACCTTACATAGATATTTAAATAGCATCTCTGTAGAAATGAATGGATTAAAGCAAATGTTACTCAATGAGCAGCCTGTGACTGTAAAATAAATTAAACTGCAGAGTTCCACGGAAATTGCATGTGAACACATCATGAACTCACTGCTACCTTAATGAAGGCAATAGTAACTGAAAAAAGTGATATATAAGGAGAAGAGTATGCACCAAATAAAAGTCATCAAGTCCTGAAAACCATATACACATACTCTCCCAATCTCTGTCTGTCAATAAATCAGTATGAGAATACTATTCCCTATTTACTCACAAATTAATGGCAGGCACAGTTTAGACACTAAGTAGATAATTCCTACACCTTAACATGTCCACACTTGCTAACTTGGGCAGAAGATGCTACGCAACACCAAGGAGAGATAAGAGGCTCCAGAGTCAGATAGCACTGGCCTTAATTGCAACTCAGCCACTTACTAGCTGTGTGACTTGAGTGTCACTTAATGTTCCTGAGCAAATTTCTTCATCTGTGAAATAGAAAGTTTTACCTTGGGGGACTAGCCTATGAGTTTTAATCTCAACAATTTGTAGTATTCAATAAGTCATTATTGTTTTTAACAATATTTAGTAAAACCATTGGTCAAGTGTAGGGAAGTAAGCCTGCCCTACAAGATTACGGTACTTGAGATGGTAAATTTTTTATAGCAATTATACCGCTACTGCAGATATTAAAATCAAATTGTTAGAGTATTTACCTCTCTACTTTTAGAAAAGATGTGAATTCATTAAACCAAAGCATAGTCTCTGGTTATAAGTCCTGAATAATGGCTTGCATGGGTGGCCCAGCAGAGTTAAGCATAGAACCACCAACATAGGGTTATGTAGTTGATCCTTGAACAACATGAGTTTGAACTGCATGAGTCTACTCATATGTGGATTTTCTTCACCTCTGCCACCCCGGAGACAGCAAGACCAACCTCTCCTCTTCCTCCTCTTTTTTAATCTGCTAAACATAAAGATGATGAGGATGAAGACCTTGCTAATTATCCATTTCCACTTAATGAACAGTAAATATTCTTTCTTTCCTTTATAGATTTTCTTAATAACATTTTAGTTTCTCTAACTTATTAAACAAATACATTACCTAATATATATAGCATATAAAATATGTATTAATGGACTGCTTTTGTTATCAATGAGGCTTCCAGTCAACAGTAGGCTATTAGTAGTTAAGATTTTAGGGAGTCAAAAGTTATAGACAAATTTTTGGCCATGCAGGGGGTAAGTGCTGCTAATTCCCACATTGCTCAAGGGTCAATTGTGCAGTAGAAGAACACACTATTCTGCCAGGCGCAGTGGCTCACGCCTGTAATCCTAGCACTTTGCAAGGCTCAGATGAGAGAATCGTGTGAGGCCTAGAGTTTGAGACCAGCCTGAGCAAGAGTGAGACCTCCTCTCTACAAAAAATAGAAAAATTAGCCAGGAATGGTGGTGCATGACTCTAGGCCTAGCTACTCTGGAGGCTGAGGCAGGAGGATTGCTTGAGCTCAGGAGTTTGAGGTTGCAGTGAGCTATGATAACCCCACTGCACTTTAGCCGGGGCTACAGGGTGAGACTCCATCTCAAAAAAAAAAAAAAAAAACAAAAAAGAGTACACTATTCCTCTAGTAAGAAAAAATAAAGAGCCGGAGAGTGAAAAATAATACATTTAGATTTCTTTCAAAATTAATATTTATACCTGATTCGTAAGTGCTGAAATTTTTGATCAGCTAAATGCTCAGAAAGCCGGCATTGTTGCATGACTAACTGCTGCTATACAGCATATGTTTCACTTTTCTCAAAAAGGGAAAGGTGACTCAAAATCTTGCTGACCATGAGAACTTTTCTTTGAAAGCAAGTTCCAGGATAATAATTAAAGATAATGTCCATTCAGCATTATTTCCCACTCTATTGACAGCACATTACTGTGACTGGTTCTTTAATGATGGCCTCCAGTCACTGTAGGCAGGTTATGCCGGGCATGTTCTATTTAGAACAGCTATATTTAGAAATACTTATCAAGGCCACTTAATACAGAAAAAAGTGCTGATTCTTGAGGTTAAATACTTAGCTTTGTAATCTTGGCAAGATTTTATTGCAGTATAGAAAATTCTAAATTGTGATCAAAACCAAACAAAGCTATTTAGTTTACAATTTAAGGTAAAAAGAAGAAGCATTTATTTATGTAAATATTAATTTGGATTTAAAAAGAAGTGAAACAATCAGTGATGGTGGGACTTCAATTGAGTTTCAAGGAGTTTGCAGAGTTTATATATGGAGAACAATAACTGAATTTATTGAACACAGATCTAGCTTCTTCTACAAATTTTCCCATTTAATTTCTTTTAATTCTAATGTAGTTAATTTTAACTTACAGATGATGAAAATGATACTATAAAGTTTTAGGAGTTTCAAAGTGTATATAATCTAGACTGACTGCAATACACATACACACACACACACACACACACACATATATATATATACACACTCTACTATTTTAAAGCTCAGAATATGTAAAATATTATGAGATAATGTTTAGGTGTAGGAATGTACATGATACTTGTACAGACATGACTAAAGAGGATGATACTTATTAGGGATATAGTATAAAATCCTTAATGGTTTGGAAGGATTCTGGAAATGTCTAGTAAACATTAAGATTTCTAGAAAAAAAAATCTTTTCTGGGATTTTAGAAAATGGGATCCAAGAAAAAGGGCATTTATCTCTTTAATCTCTTCCCCTAATTAATGCTGGCTAATGGCAATGGCATGTCCCTACTTTGTTGTCCCGGGACTACACAGATGTAGTTCTGGGAGAACAAAGGTACAGTAAAGTGCAGCAATGAGGACTAATATCTAAAAACTCACAAGATAGTGTGTGACATAGTGTGACATTTTTCTTCTCTTCTGCTTTTCCAATGGGGATGGAGACATCTGCAGGAAAACACACGGCAATTTCATTGACGTTGATGACATATGGGCAAGACTCTCTCACATCAAGCTTTGGGTGTGTAGAGAAACGATTTAAAACACCCATTGTCCCTCCTGGTTGAATCACTGAAAAAAATGCCAGAGGAGTGGCCAGCAAATCATCTGAGAGAAAAGCAATTATTAGCAGATAGTAGCAGATAAGTTTCTCACTCAAAGAAAGAAAGATTCCCTACCTCCTCTCTCCTGATCTTCATTATGCAAGCCTCTGAGCCTGTGACACTGAGAATGATACTCAGTCACCAGGTATAACACTGGTCATTTTTTAAAAATATCTATTTTTCATTCATTAAAGCTCTTAAACAAATGCTATATTGAGTAGTTATAAGAAGGAAGCACCCACTCTGAACTGGTTTCCCAAGTTCCATGATGTATGCATACCCATTCTAGAGCATGCATAAGGAATTGTTCTGGGTATGGAAAATCTACCAACATGGTTTATATAAAATTAGATAGCTAAAGTGGAACCATACTGGTAAACAGACGATAAAGATGAGAGGCGCAGCATTAATAGAAGTAGGAAAAAAACACTTGCTTCTTATACAGTTATGGGCATATTAGCCTAGTAAGAAAGAGTTCATTAAAATGGGTACTTTTGGTTAATAATTTTCAATATATAAAATAAAACAGCAGAGATATTAAGACATCTTTTACAGTGGAGAGGTTCAAGGTTCATTTGATGTGCATGTATATATGTGGTGTATATACGCACCTATCAGAACTAGATTCTGTGAAAAGGAGTACATTCTTCAATTCCAACATGGTTACTCCGAGGTATGATTTCCTGGTACTCTCTGAGAGCAATGACCAGACCTAGATACTAATACTCGCTCTTGGCAACAGAAGGGTTTTGAATCATTGCTTGCCTTCATCATTGACCAGCCAACAATCAGCACATGGAAAGTACCAATCAGTCAGTGTACAAGCAGGAGAAAATGCCTCTGAATGAGCTCTTGTCATACTCTCTTTGGTAGAGAATCTGGGGCCATTTCCAGTGGAGGAAGACAGAGGATTTTGTAGTCAGTGCTAGTGAGCAAATTGTTCCTTCAAGGATGTGCATTTTTAGATAGGATTCTGGTCTCTCACTGGCTGAGAAGTCCTGTAAAATAATCAAGTTCTATCAACATAGATGTTTGAAGGGGAAAATCGATACTTCAAGCAAAGTAATTTTTAGCCAGTTAATTTTACTTATATTTAATTAATTCATTGCACATTTACTGAGCTCCATCTAGACTTCGGACTTAAAAGGAATAGAGGTGGGGACAAAAAAGCCATACTGCCTTCAAGGAGCTTATGATATATAATAGGATATATGATGTGCTTATATAAATATATATAAATATATATGAGTGCATATATATGATGTACACATACAGTAAAACATATATAAATGAGGACATGGTATGTTGTGAGAGCACATAGGAAACATATCCAGCCAATACTATGAAATCAGGGAAGTATCCATATCCATGAATTCCGCAGCCTTGAATTCAACCAATTGTGGATTGAAAATATTTTAAAGAATTGTTGCTATTCCCTAAACAATATATTTAACAATATAAAAAAATTTAGATAGTGTTTATATTGTATTTGGCATTATAATAATTTAGAGTTGAATTAAAGTATACAGAGGATATGCGTAGGTCATATGAAAATATTACATTATTTTCTATCAAAGTCTTGAGGGTTCACAGATTTTCATATCCAAAGGAAGTCCCGGAACCCATATCTCACAGGTGCCAAGGGATGACTAGTTCCACAGAGAGTGAGGGTAGCATCTATTATTTATCTTTAAAAGTAAAGGATCCCAAAGTTAAGAAAGTAAGCAGTTTTCCTTCTCACTCTTTTTTATAAGAAGCATTACTCCTCGTTTAACACTAACACCTTTCTAATGACAACCTGACTTCACTGAAAAGCTGTTCCTGTTAGCAGACATAATAAGTCAAAGTTCATAGTCGACAAGGCTTTTAGAGAGTGCTCTCAGAGTCTAAAAAGAATGAGATGCGTTTTAGTAAATAGCCCTACACAAGTTATATGGTACCGTTTGGAACATGAAGCATCTTTTGTTCAATAGCCAAATTTGAACCCATGCAACGTGAACAAATTTAATTGTTAGTGAACAAAAGCCACCTTCTTCCTAAGATTAGGGCTTATGCTTCAATATATGTTTAAAAAATTTGAAGAGTTTATTGCACAGTGGTGAATTATTAGGGAGAAATAATTTCCAGTAAATCCAAAATGAATAGTTCAGTCACTTTAAAACAATGACTCTTGGAATAAGAATTAGTGGGATATTGACAGTATACAAGTAACTTCTAATTAAGAAATGGAATTTGGAGATGGTGTAATAAAAAATATATTTACTTTGTTATAGTTTGAATGTGTCCCCCTAACTTCATACATTGGAAACTTAATCCCCAATTCAACTATGTTAAAAAGTAAAACCTTTAAGAGGTGATTAGATTGCCAGGCTTCTACCCTCATGAAAGGATTAATGCCATTGTCATGGGAATGGGTTCCTTATAAAAGGAACAGTTTAGCCCTCTCTTGCTCTCTCTCACCCTCTATTTGTACCACCATGTAAGGCAATAAGAAGCCCTTTGCTGGATGCTGGCCCCTTGATTTTGGACCTCGCAGCCCACAGAACCATATGAATAGCCAATAAATTTCTGTCCATTATATAATAAATTGCCCAGTCTGTGGTATTCTGTAATAGCAGCACAAAATGAACTGAATAAAAAATACATTTATAGAAAATGAAGGAAAACTATTCTGGATTTAAACTGTTTTAAGTTTTATAAAATAAGTATTTGTTGCTAAGCTTTTTCAATTCCCCATTTCTATTCAAGAATGGAAATTGTGAAGAATTGTTGGCAGCCAAAACAAGCAAAGCTTTGGTCAGGGTTGAGTGGAAAGAAAGAAAATATTAATATAAGCAAAGGAAAAGCTCTTAACTATTCAAGATTTATGCTCCCATTCCTGTAGCATCTAGCTTCTGTCAGCACAGCAAGTTCTTAGTGACTATGATATCCCTGGGGTGGTACTTCATCATGTCAATTATGTGACAAAATAAATGTAGAATTTATGTGAACCAGGAACAAACGACTTCTCAAAAGATGATTTTATCAAGACTCTCCCTTCAGGCACATAAGGTAGAATCACTCTACATTATAGATGAGTAAACTGAGGGCACTCAGAAATTAAAGTATTCTGCTTTTTTTGCACTTATATGTTCCTTTAAGGCTGACAATATAAGGATAACGGGGGATCTCTTCTCTTATGTCCTATGATCTCTCTATACAGCTAATAAGAAAAGGACCCAAGACTTTTTGCCTGAGGAAAAAAAAATGAGAAAATGAGAAAGATGAGTCTTCTTTCATCTTAAAACTGTAGCCTGGCTAAAAAGGCTACCTACTGTAGTGGAAAAGTTATTTTTCCGTGTTACCCAAAATGTGTTCTGCAGAACAATAATCACACACACATACACACACTCACAAATACACACTCAACTATGCTGTCAAATAGGCTTGGACAACAACGCGTACTGTTTCTTGAATATTCTTTCTGAATATTAACATATTAAAGATGCAAACAAAACATGTTTTTTTTGTGATTCAGGATTTTTTTTGTTTCACATGTGAGATTCAGTGCAGCATTCACATAAATTAAGGTAGTGATTTTTCCTTCCTATGAGTTGTGCAATAAAAGCATTCATCTCTTTATTCTCAGATCAGTTCTTATGCATTTTATATTTTTAAATTGAATGTGGACATAAAGGGAAGGCTTTCATGATACAGAGTTTTGTAGAGTCAATCTCTATTTTCTTATGGATGGTAAATTCACAGATTTAATAGATGGAAAAATATGTATGCATTTCTAATACGATATGTAAAACCAAGTGAAAATACTCTATGGTTCATTCCTAACTGAAGTTCCCTGAACCAATAAAAATTATTTTCCAATTTAATAGTTCAAGCTACTCAATTATTAACCTGGCATTGGCAGATAGATGGCAGTTTATATAGGGAATGAGAAGCAGATCATTTCTGTTCGTTAGGCTTCAATTCCTGTCTGGATGTGTTAAATCCCAAGAAAATACAGCAGTGCTGTATGCATTTTGTAAATTTTCACACTACAATTCCCTATGGGTTCAGGTATTTATTACTGCTACAATCTGTACTTAGTTATCAGAATAAAATAATTGATTGGGGTATTAAGTACATACATTGAACATTTGCTATTGCTAAGGCTATTAGGACTCATATAAACAAAAGGAAGTATAATCTTGTGCATTATTTTTCTAACCTCTATAACCAAAGGAACACACTGTTAGTTCAGTAGGTGTGAAATTCCACTTTAGGTACAAGCTACTTTAATTTCACAGCTGAATCATAGAAGTGTCAGAGAGCTCTATTGAGTAGATTTCACATTTGCATGCCTTTAAGATCATTACTGAATGTGATCAAAATGAGATTCGACACTTCCATTTATTTGTTGTCAGGGAGTGGGGTTTAAATTTGAACAAACTCTAATTGTGCTTATTCCACAAGCAAGCTGGGGTGATTTCAGCCCTGTCTTGACTTGTCATAACAAAATTTCCACTTCTAAAACATCATCTTTCAGTACTTCTGCTATTTGATCAGATTTCTGACTCTATTCTGACACAGATACTGAATTTATAGCATGCCATATAAATACACAGGATACAGTTTTATCATTTCATGTGATTTCTCTCTGAAAAGATAATAATATGAGTTTTCCCCAGTAGAGTATGCATAAAATTCTCATTGAAAAGTGAATTTTAATATCAACTTCCAGGAATATAAAACACAACATAAGGAAAGTTTTTACGCTATGGTCATAAATTCTGTTCATATTATGTTCAGATATTTATCAGATATGTTCCAAATATCATTTCTAAGAACAGTATAAATGATTATGTAAACAAAATTTTTAATAAGAAAGTAACTATCATTCAAAATTTTATTACAACCAACACCATTACTAAACACCATAAGATTTTAAATGGTAGTTTCCTTTTGAGTGTTAAAAAGATTAAAGAACTCCAACTTCCTAATAATATATATGATCAAACGAATTTTATGTTATTTACAAGGAAGATCTTAAACAATGCAGAAAACATCTGTGATGTGTAGAGTCAACACAGGAATACTGATAATTACTACTTTCTCTGTGTTGAGGAGGGCCAGAGTTATTGCTTTCTGGTTATTTAAATATAAATTAGTTCTTACTTCATGTAATTACAAAACCAAACAAAAACATGGACTGACTTCCCCATCAGTCACGATGAAATTTTATGTGGAACTGATAAATAGTGAACAGATGAGTAAGAAATTAATAAATTCACTGTCTTTTAGCATTTTTGGAGGCATAGAATAATAATAATAATGGCTGTATAAATTTCTTATGAACGGATTTTCAGATTAGCTCACTCTGTTTTAAAATAGTTTTGAAGTAATCTAAGATATCATTAGCTCAAAATGTTTCAATACATAGATTTAATTTCAAATAAATTTTCTGTTCCGTATGTATGTATTAGTTTTATGCAACTTCAGGATACTGAGGTAGATACTGTGGAACCTAGAAAAGGAAATAAGACTGAAACTTAAAGAGATTATAGTTCTAATTTATCAATGTCAAAGGTATAATTCCTTATAAATAATATAATGTTAAGTATCATAAGCAATACATAAACAAAATATTTTGGAACCACAGGAAAAGAAATATTACTACCTGGTTATGACAATACAAGAAGGATTGCAAAGAGAGAGAACATTTAAACAGTGTATTAAAAGGCAGCTAAATTTAACATAAGGAAATGTAAATGTCCAGAAGCGGGTCGCAGTCAGTGGAAGCAGTATTGGCAAAATCACGGAAACAGAAAAACATGGTACATATATGAGTAGTCATATATGTCTAAAACTTGAGATGTGCTGGATTCAAACATAGGCAATTTGACTGACAGACCCTGTGCTCTTAACCCTGTACAGGTTCTCAGTGAGATCCTCAGTGGTCATATATCCCTTATTTTGTTAAAAACAAACACTTTAAATATGTGTGTGATGGTTCAGTCATTGCTTTCATGTGTAGTGTGTACAAGGTGATGAAGCCAACAAGGCTGACCTTACAACTCTGGATTGGAAAGGCCTCTGACAGCAAGGTTATGTAGACAACACTTAAAATACATGACAGAGTACAAGAAAATTGGACACAGTTCTCAATGTTTTTCCTTATTTGGTAAATCATTAAGATTCTCTGTCCTCAGAGATTTTATAGACTTACAACTGAATAAATAATTGCAACAAATAAAAAAAAATATTTGAGCAAGACCCTGGAAAAATGGAATTACAAAGTAAGGATACTCAAATTATTCATCAGGTCAAATAGCCAAAAGAGGAAAGATTTCAGTAGGCTGTTTGATACAGCCTGAAGAGCACTGCACTTGGAGTCAGATGTGCACTTCAGTCATCTTGGAGATATGGACAAGTCCCTTAAACTTTTGAACCTCGCTAACTGTTCTGATCTATAAAGTAGAGCAATCAATATCTAACTCAGAACTTACTGCGAAAAGTGACTGAGAGAATAAAGATTGGCAATTTTAACAATGAACATGACACCCAGAGGAAATTTATTGAAAATGTCTAAGAACATAGCCCCAAAACAACTAAACTGGCCTAATGCTTGAAACTGTTGAATCTAGGTAGATAAAAATGTTGAGATAAATTGGTTCTAAGCTTTGGAGTGTGAATTGGAAAAAAAAATAAAAAAAAATTAATATTGAGCATTTACAAAGATGTTTAGCCATATAGTTTCATGTGCAGTTTTAAGAAAGGTAACTTGTTACTAATTATATTTAATATATAGATATTTGCCATGATTTATAGAATTTAAAAATATGAATTAAAATATATTTGATATTACCCGTTATATCATTCGGTCCAGTCTCAGACAGCTTGCTGAGCTCATAATCTTAGTTGAGAAAAATACCAAGGTTTGCCATGTTCTTGATGACTTTGGCCAAAGCTCTTTGAACTGGGAAGGTAACTAATTACTAGAAGTGAAACTACAGGAAGATATAGTTGATTAAAATACTCAGACTACTTACATTAATTTTCAGTGTGCTATATAGATTATTTTAGCTGGTACGGGGAGAAGAAGAAGAAGAAAGACATAGAGAAAAAAGAGAAGGAAAAGTTGCTGATTTACATAGAGCAGTAGAATACAGATGAATGAAATTTAGTTTGACAAACTGATTGCCAAAGCTGTATTGGACCTATACAGATCTCCCAGCTTCTGAGCTGCATTTTCAGCATGGGCCAGTTACCAGTAAAAACTGAGATTCCTGCCTTGTTATGGAGATTTCCGAGTTTTTCGTGAGGCTTCCTTACAGGGTTTAAGATTTCTGCCTTTATTTCCCATAGTTTTCTTTTCAGTAAAATCTTAAAGATTTTATATCAAACCTGAATCATTTCCTTAGCAGAAGAGCCTAACCAGGAGTAAAACTATAACTCTCTGTTAAATTAATTCTCTTATGCTATCTTGAATGATAGAATGATGATGTTAGAGCTAATATACCAGGAATTGCCTATGTCCTGCAATTTATCTGATCAATTGGTATACCCAGTGGAGTGTGCCACGCATGATAATGTGATTTGCCATGTGTGTTGAAGCAGATCAAAATATATGGTTTCTTTGCTATATAATTCTCTAGAATTAATCTGGTTATTCAGTGGATTCATGCAAGAGAGTATATTCTCAATTTACTTTCATAAAATTACATCTCAAGTAAGAATGACTTCAGTAATAATAATCTATACCCGTAAAGTTTTTTTATTCATTGAATGTATAAAATTATAAAACTTCAGTTCTTAGAGAGATTTTTAAATATATTTTCTCAAATATAAGGTATCAACAATTCATAAGATACATTATTTTATGCATGTTCTCTGACAAACAATAATGTCAACCATGATTGTAAAAGTCATCTGATTTTAGAAATGTTATTATGTTAAAAAAGTATATCTTAGAATTGTCGAAAAGCGTGTAAATAAATCATCTAGTTTTTTCAACATTTTCATTTTTCTGCTGATAAATAATAAGCAGCATAAAGAATGAACTGATTTGTTAGTTATTGGTAATTAGAATTTAAACTTGAGTTTCCTCAACCTAAGTTCAATGTAATTTTCACCCATTATATTGTGTGAAATTCTATGTAATCCACACAGTCAAAAAAAGAAGACAATGACTTTTTATAACTTACTCCAATAAATTGTCTATATTTATTCATTTATTCATTCAGTAGATACAAATTATTCTATTGTATGTGTATATATATTATATATACACATGCATCTACATAAACTCATACATACTGATATAAAAATTAGTAAAACACTACTATTCTCATCACTAAATGTCATGCTACTTCTCACATATGTTGATAGTTTTTATGTCAGATTATTCATATTTTAATGAATAAATTTCAGAAAAGATAACACAAATTTTACTCAATTAGTAATCAACTCCTTACCAACTCCTCACTTTGCTCTACACACATAACATTTAACAACATTCTCTTCCACAACTACTCTCAAGTGCAATTTATTTTTTAAAGAGGAAATTGTTTATCTTACTTTTGTATTACTGTGGACTTCTAGTTATCTCCCACCAGTATAGAAAATAAATTTTTTACACAAAGATTTTGTCACTTTCCCAATCTTAAAATGCTTTAATCACTGTCTATGACTTTTAATTCAAAGAATTACAATGGTCTATTTCTCACGCATTTTTAAGGAATAAGAAAAGTTCCTATAATTGAGTTTAAGCTATTTTATTTGTGCTTAAAATTATAAAGAGAAACTTAAAACTTTATAAATTTTTCCTGTCTTGACACCCATAATGATGTGTGTGATATCAAAAATCTTGATCAAGTAATTTTGGCTTCAATTCTAATTAAAAAGAAATAACAAGTAGCAAATAAACACCAAGTTCAGTAGGAACTGAGTTTGAAAAAAGAAAAAAATAGCACTTAATAATGTTAGAAGATATTTAATCAAATGGAGCAACTCTTAATATTCAAACAGTATCTTTGTATACATTTGTCAAACTATTTGATGATCTTTTTGACTAATGTTTAATTAGTCTAATGTCGAATTTATTTATCTGCATAAATATAGAGAAAATGATGTAGATTTTAAAAACTTAAACTTGGCAATCTTCATTCATTTCATTCCAAATTTCTTATTAGATACGAATTTGTGACTATAAAAATATTAAGATACACAATTAAAAAGAATAATTTTATTGCTGCTGCCTCTGTATTTTCCATTAGATTTAGAAATACAGTATTTTTTTCTATGAAAAGTTGCTTTCCAGAGCCGCCAAGACAGTGACAGCATGGTGAATGAGAAAAAGATACACGTTTATTAGTGATCATCTTTGATATGTACTCTATGAAGCTCATGCTGTGAATCTATAAAGTTTAACAGACCTCGAGTGCTTCATTCAAGCATCCAATCAATGTTTGTTTCATTGTTGTACAGTTATTGTGTAATAATGAAGCTGAATAGGAAAGCCTGTCAAATTTGTACAATATTTTAGTGAAGTTGTAGCTAATGCACTCTAATGTAGTTGACCCTTGAACAACAGGGGTTTGAACTGCACAGGTTCACTTATGCACAAATTTTTTTTTCAGTAAAATTTACACGGAGTGTGCCTGTCTCTCTTACTTCCCCTTCCTCCTTCTCCAACTTGGATTTTCTTCTTTCTTTGCCACCCCTGAGACAGCAAGACCAACCCCTCCTCTTTTTCCTCTTCCCCAGCTACTCAACGGGAATATGATGAGGAGGAAGACCTGTATGACTATTAACTTCCACTTAATGAATAGTAAATATATTCTCTTCTTTCTAATTTTCTTAATAACATTTTCTTTCCTCTAGCTTACTTTATTGTAAGAATGCAATATATAATACATTTAACATGCAAAATATATGTTAATTGGCTATTTATGTTATTGGTAAGCTTCCAAGCAACAGTAGGCTATTAGTAATTAAGTTTTGGGGGAGTCAACAGTTTTTTACAGATTTTTTATCATGCAGGGGGTGAGCACCCCTGATCCCTTCATTGTTCAAGGGTCAACTGTATTAACTTTAAGTAAATTGTTGTTTGGCAATAAAGTTGGATTTTAAGATCTGAACTACATTAGGTATATTAAATTAACATTGATTGTCTTCTGTTATAAATATTGTTTTGGGTTAAACTAAAACAATATAATATAATTACTCAAATATTATTTTAAAATAAAATCTAATCACAGTAACATTGTATGTACAGAAAAAAATCACATATTAATTTTTAAAAATATAACTAAATAATATATATTTATGAATAGTTTTTTTCTTGGTGAAACATTTACTTGGCACACAGCACAGGAATTTGAATTGCAACCAAAAATTATTAATATAATTGTTAAATTAAATAAGCAGAAGGCCATTGGCCTAAGGCTATCTCATACTTTGAGTTCCTACATAACAAACCTAACTTAGTAGTAAATAAACTGCAATCTAATTAGAAGTATATTTTTGTAACAAATGGCAGAGTTTGTGCCAATCACAGGCAGCCAACTGATCAGCACATGTCCTAATAAGGCAAATGCCTCATCACATCATGCTCAAATAAGGCAACTATATAATATACAATCAGTTGATTTATCTACTTTGCTTCTACATTCAGCATATAAAAGCTCACTGCCTATGCTGCAGAGTGGAGCTCTCTGAATCTCATCTGGTTCTGAGTGCTGCCTGATTCATGAAATGTATTTTGCTCTAATAAACTTAGCTAAATCTAATTTGTCTCAGGTTTCCTTTTAATATAACTGTTGGTCATATTATATTACCAATGTTAGCATTCCAAAGAATTTTAATATATCTTCTGTGAAACTCACGACAAGGAAGAAAGAAGATGAAATTAAATCCTCTTAGACTATGATTCAAAAGACTTAGGTTAATCCTCACTATACAACTTCTGTAATCTATAATTCAGAGGTAGAAACACTTGTTCCTTCTATTTCAGAAGTGTTGTGAACATCAAAAGGGCAATATTTATGGCTTCATTATAAACAGAGTTCCCAGTAGAGATCCTTGTCTATTGCGAGCTTTACAAAATAGTTAATGATAGAATTAAAATATTTCATGTAAAGAATTTGATAGGTCAAAATGCACACTAATATCAATGTACTCTAAGATATTCATGTGAGAATTTACTTTCTTTACCTATATCAAGTGGAAGGATATTTATCTCTTCAGCAATAGCAAGTAGTTTTGTCTTTTGATGTTTTTATTAATGCTTGCTTATGCCAGGTGATTGATAGAGACTTTCTGTAGCAGTAAGAAACAAATGCCAAATCCCATTACAGATGTCTTCCACAGGTGTACTAGTTGAGTGGTGGCAGTGAATCAGTTATCCTGGGTCTAGTGCCCACTTAATCTTCACACCATGGATCTCACAGAGTTAGGGCTTAAAATTATAAAAATCACATTTACTCTCTCATCGTCAGCAAGAAATGCAGCAAAAAAATATCGTGTGTCTATAATGTGTCTTTTATAAAGCAAAAACGTACAAAAAAAAGAAAAAACAAATGTTTTATCATGTCAATTTTAAAAAAATGAATACTAGCTTGCTTCTAAGTCGCCATGTATTGAAAAAATGTCAACAATTACTATGATATGTATAAATCATTCACTGTCTTTGCTTTGTGGTCTCAAATGCATTGAACATTGTTTAGCAATGACTTTCAGTATTGTTTTTTTCAACTGATATGTGACTAATGGCAGGTTTTTTTGTGATGGAGCAGAATGTCTCATTCAGTTAACTTGAAAGCTTTCTTTGAATGATTTCTAGACTTTGCAACATGTCTATAGTCCTCTTATCAAAGTTTGTATAATTGCTCCACCAGGGAAGGAAACATGACCTTCTTTCCATTGATTCCTTGGTTTGGCTTTTTAATTTCCCCTGAATCTTTCTGCTAAAATATTGTCTCATTTAGAAGTTAAACACAGCCCTCACCCTCAGGTAGTTTTGAACCAGTAAGAACGCAGATTTTGAGCAGATAAACAGATTTCAGATTATTAAACATAGTGATATTGCCTCCTAAAAGGAATTAGGATGATGCTGGGAGTAAGATTGTCTACAGTAAGAAATATCAAAGCTGAGTCTTGTGACATTTGGGGGGTATGGGTAAGATGTTCTAGGCAGAGAATAAGCATCTGCGAAGCCCTGAAAACTGAGAAACAAAGTCGAGTCTGAGAGCTTTCACTAGGTGCTGCTGTTCAAACTTGTACTGAAGGGCAAGAAAGTTGAGATGTGGACTTAAACATGGACCAGATCATAAAACACATTGGATGCCATGCTGTGAATTATATACACATTTTATCTCTGAGACTCTGGGAAGCTATTAAGTCTTTTTAAACAGGAACATAACTTGGTCAGATTTATAGTTTTAGAAGATTAACTGTGATGTTGTTTGGAGGATGAGTCGAAGTTAAAGAAAATGGGTGGCAAGTTGCTGCATCTTCCTAGTGAGAAATTGTGGAAGAGTAAAGCAATTTAACAGCACAATGGACAAAATGAATTGGACAGAGTACCGCTATGTGCAGCAACAGCAAGACGAAGGCTGCAGTGTGGATGCATAATACAAATGATTGGGTTTAGAAGAATTCTATGTGTACCTAATAGACATAAAACGTCTGTGGTAAGACAAAATTGGAGTTAAGAGAGAGAGCACAAGAATGATTCCTATCATCTTACAGTTATTTGCTGTTCTCCTTAGGACAGATGTCACTTCTGTATAATTAAAATTATAATAACAATCCCTAGGTGACAACTCTTTCTACTTCATTTTTTTTTTTTTTTTGAGACAAGGTCTCGCTCCGTCAGCCTGGGTAGAGTACAATGGAGTCATCATAGCTCATGGCAACCTCACGCTTCTGGTCAAAAGATCCTCCTGCCTCAGCCTCCTGAGTAGCTGGGACTACAGGCACACATCACGATGCAGAGCTAATTTTTCTATTTTTTAGTAGAGATGGGGTCTCACTCTTGCTCAGGCTGGTCTCGAACTCCCGAGCTCAAGCAATCCTCCTGTCTCCTCCCAGTGTACTAGGATCATAGGCGTGAACCACCCTGCCCAATCTGGTTTTACTTCTTAACTTTTTCACTCTAAAGCTTTATACATGTGGCCTTCATGGATTAACTCAGCAACTAATCTTTATTTTTTGACAAATGGCTACTTTTTGTTAGGAGGTTCAACAACAAAGGTTAGAGGACAAAATGTTCTATATGTATATGGTCTATGAACTGTGTCATGCACTATTGTTGTGAAGCTATCACTTAACAGTGAGTAAAACTTACATTGCCTGCTTTATTTTTCCTAAAGTCATACCTATCTTTAACATGGCAAACGCTGTGCACTAAGAAGAGAGAAGAAAGAAAAAGTAATATAGAAAAAGAAATAGTACAATAGAAAACACAAATATTGAATATTGAGTATTATTATATTCCTTTGTATGTATCATTGGAACATCATCTTCCAAAGAGTATTGTTACATTCTCTATCCTGATGTTCAAGCAAGATTTAGGTTGAAATGTGTGCAAGAGAATAAATTTAAGACTAGATTAATTCTTTTCTGAGTTGAGGATGAATATATTCAATTTATATTCAGTTTAAATAAATAGTAATGAGATGCAACCACAATAAATAGCCATACAGTCAAAACAACAACGTGCTGTTTCAACATATTACTAAATCGGTCATTTTTAATGTGCCAAATTCATTTATCATCGTTTTTCTCCATTTAATTCGGTAATTCAACATCCCACATTTTCACTGATGTTTTCATACTAATACAATCCAAAAACCAAACCAAGTAAAAATAAAACCTCTAGTGGATTTTGCCCTCTCAGTGTACCCCAAATAACTTATTTTTATTCAAATGTCTGAAATAAATTGATCATAAGTGAAGTAAAGAGACCTTGACCTATTTAAAGAAATTCAGTTTAAAAATAACAAAGTTATAAAAACGTACAAGATTTCATTCCCAGTATCCAATTGATTTTATCTATCTGTGATATCTAGTATTTCCTACACTTTTCCCTGGGAATGCACATATGTCTAGAGTAAAATATTCTATTTACTGTCAAAGTGCGATCATATATGATTAAAAATATTGTGCATGGACAATTCATGTGCTTCTCTTTTTTGGCATTGCCTATTTTGTTCTATTGTAATTTCTTTGTACGTGTAGCACACAAAGTATTTTAAACCTTGAAAAGTATTATAAAATAAGTTAAATAAAGTTGACATTATGGATGAAGTTTCATAAAAATAATGTAGATAATTAGAGCATAGCTTATAAGGAGACAAACATCAAGTATGAATGTTGTGATCTAATTAGAAACATCCCCCAAAACCAAGTCTGTCAATTTATGCCTACTGTCTCACTTTCTTTTTAGAGTTTATTTTTATGTCTTTGTTTGCAGCAATTTTTTTCATTTTTGACATTAAACAGTTATTTTACTGATAAATGTGCTTATGCCAGCTGGCTTTTTATAATCCTCATTTAGAAAAATAGCTATGTTGGACATATACACTCTGTAAACAGAATGCAAATTAATGAACACAGGAGAAAAATGGCCACATTCATCATTAATAATCTATGGAAATATCTAATAAGAAAGAAATTATTAATTTGTAGTTTGGAGCTTGATTATAAAACCTAAAATATATGTGGTAAAAAATGTAACAATCTTTTTTATGTTATAAAATTATTTGAATTTCGTATCTTGCATAATATATCAGGGAGCCAAATTTATACTATTTTACAAAAAATATCTCATATAAAAGGAAAACATGAGAGTTAAATTAGCATATGTTAGAAAAAACTAGAGCTTAAAGTGATTTGGTAATATTTATTATTTTTTCTTGCCATAAACATTAGTTGAAATATTATATTTTAGTTATAAAATGTCTAAAAATTAGACTAGTTTTATTTTAATATGACAAAATTTTTCACATTAAGATTTACATTGTAGAAATTGATTCTGTAATATAGATCTTAGGAATTTATTATTAAGATTTAAAATCGAAGGTACATAGTGGCCTTTTTATAAATAAATGGTAAAATGAAAAAAAATCATAATGAAAGGTGGATAAGAATTTGCAAATATAATTTGCAAATACAAATACAATTCCAAGATAAACATATTTAGGTGGAAAATTAATATTGCATACCTAAAATTAGAAAATGCAGATTGAACAACCACAAGGAATAAAGCAAATTTTATATCTATATCTATATTTACATAAAGAAAATTATATTTTCATGCAGTTTTTCATGTGAAAATGCAAGCTATTCATAGAAATCCAAGCTTTTTGTGGGGAACCGGTTCTGTCAAATATCCATTTACTACCTAAGAGTACAGACCAGCCATGGTTTAGCAGAAACCGGAGGACTTTCAGTGCTGAGCATGGTTCACTGCACTGTATGATAGTGTACCTATTTCAGGAAACAGTAATCATATGTCATCCTGTGATCTACTGCTGTGTTGTGCTACTGGTTTCATAAATAAAGTTGAGAGGTCATTTCCACCATAAATTTCTGTTTGTCAGAAATTTTTAGTCAAAAGAAAGTATGTAATGGCATATGGAAGGCCAAAGTCAAACACTGATTTATCAACAAGGAGATCTTTTATTTATTTAATGCTGGTGAATTTAATTATGATATTTACAAAATTGTACCAATTATGTATGTTAAAATTTTTTTGAATTTATAATACGCCCTTTCAGAGAGAGTATATTAAGATGATTTTACAAGAAAGTTTTTTAATCTTTTTAAAAGTCTGGTATTTGGTCTCAGCTTATTAACTAAAAATATATTGTCAAAGGCTTGATATATTAATATTGATAAATTACTAAACTATTTAAATACTTAATGTTTTTGAACTTAACAATTAAAGGAACTTATCAAATATTAGTTTTGTATATAGAAAAAAGTATGTCTTGATAATGTTTCTGATTATAGGTAAAGCCTATGAGATATACTTCTTTTGATTACACAGTGTATGTTCACTTCAGCTTTTTCAGTACATTTTTAATGGTAAAAGGGAGTAGTCAAGTAAACTGCTAGCATATAGATTTCAATGCAAATTGCTAAAAAGAACTACCATGAGAATATGAACTTATTTAATCACAGGGTTGGTATAAACTGCAAATAATACATCACAGGAAGGTACTGAAAAATACAACTTTCAAATTCTAAAGTCTAGCTTATAAAGATATTGGTTTAGAATCATTGTTAATGGTAGAAAAGAGCATTGCATATTCATCTTGTTCTCTATCAGCAAGAAGGGGAAGCTTGTGAGGCATATTATGTTCAAAGGATTGAAGCACAGTCTTGACTATTGGACAGAACTATTTGCATTTGGCCATTCCTCTTTTTCTTCCTGTTACCTTGGCAAGTGATATATTGTTTGAGTTTCAGTTTCCTCAACTGCAAAATTAAGAAAATAATACATAGAAGAAATTTGAAAATTAAAGTGATTATGTACGTAGATTACTATTGAAATATCTATTAAGCAATTAAATAGTTTATAATAGTTATACTATTGTAAGTATGATGATCCTGAAATGAAGTTTTTGATATGAAGGGTAGGCTGGCAAATCCACATTTGCCAAAATTTGCTTCCTTCCTTTAGGAATAACTCTTAGAGAATAAATCTTGAAAGCATTTCCTTATCAAAGATCCAATAGTAAAATGAATATTACAAAAAGGAAAGAAACCTCAAAGATCCAACTGGATTTACGTGAGTTGAAAGCTGATTGTTGTCTCTGCTCAGTCACGTGTATGTCACATCAGTCTAGAAGTCCTGAAGGGCTGCCCAATAGTAGGGTCCTGGTCAGGGCTTCAGATAATACCAGCAAGTTTCAAATTTTTTGATTATAAGGACATTTTTTACTGTTAAAATATTTTTCAGGCCCTCTTTTGCCTTGAAAAGTGATGCTTTTAGTATCCATCAGTTGAGAAAATTTAAAACATTTATTTCCTATAAATGTAGTTACTATTTTTAAATAAATATACATTAACGTATATATTCAAGTATTTACTATTTAGCCTAGAGCCAATATTTGGCGCTCACATGGAGCCAGAAATCTATTTAGTTAACAACGTGGTCCCTTTCCGGGGGGAACCCCTTGCATTTCCCTACTAGCAAGTGCATAACTACTGGTCTCTTGGTTTCATTTAAGTAAAGAATCCTTGGGTATTAAAAGTATTTAAAGCACACAGAACACTATTTGACTCTGAATTTGCTTTGGAATAAGAAAAAGAGTTGAACAAGATTGGACCAAAAACATCCTTTTTCTTCTGCAGAAAACCATGAACAACTTAACAAGATTAGTGCATTCAATTTAAATCATATTCTGCCCACTATAACTTAAGTTTACCTATAATAATGTGGTATCATGTGTCTCACAGTAGACCTTAATAACTATGTGCTTGGAAAAAATTTTTAAACAGATAAAGGGGAAGTTAAAGTATAATTTGCATTTGTTTTTAAGTTAAGCTTTATTTGTTTTAATAATAAAACTAATCTAATAAATACATTTGCCAGATCTAGATTTAATTAAATATAATAAATCAAACACGATTTGGTTTAAACACATTGACAGTGACCTGTAAACTCTATAGGAAAAACCATCAGCAAAGAGGAACTTCTAAAGTATGATGTAAATATTTCGATGGCACAAAACTGGGGAGAGGGATTACCACAGTTAAAGCTGGGGCATAGTCATTTTCTTATTGAGCATTTTAAAAGATAGTGACACAAACTCAATCATGCAGGAGTATTTAAAAGAGAATATAAAACAGTGATATACATATTTTGTTAGAGTCCCCTATAATGCAGATCATATTCCATTTTACTCAACAGAAGCTGAAATACTGTATTTTTGTGGTTTATTCATACATGTCCACTATTTATATCTTCTCCTGGCATCAGTTGTTCATGTTGTTCATTACTCAAAAGATTCCAGCCAATACAGTATTGTCACCTATTATCCCTCTTTTCTAATTTAGAAGCTTTGAATGTTATTAAAAAAAAAACTTTCCCCATTTGATACTTTCTACAAATATAAGTGCCATTAAACAATGTGATTTTAACTGATATTCTTTCCCTTTTAAAATATAGTGAAAAACTAAAGTGGTTATTTTGGTTCTTCCATGACATAAATTCTTTTAGGAGTCCATGAATTATTACAAAGTTATGAGAAGCTAGAGAGAAGGTATTTGTTGCACCTCTCCCTAACGTGTTTCATTCAGACTTTTAAAGTTAAGACATTGACCAAAGATAAATTCCTAAAAAAGTGTGGTTTTTATCCATACCAATCTTCTTAGACATATTAATATTTTAAAAATTAAGTGGCCCATGACATCTTTCACAGCCAGTGAAAATATAATATCTTTTGGCAAACATGAGGTTTGGTGCAGTGAATATAAGGCTGCTTCTCTGTAGTATCGACAATCCCACCTTGCCTTTTAGATGCACTCTGGAAAGCAGACAGAGCAACTAAGATGTTATTGTTACTTTTTTTTTTTTTTTTTGAGACAGAATCTCACTCTCTTGCCTAGGCTAGAGTGCCGTGGTGTCAGCCTATCTCACAGCAAACTCCTGGGCTCAAGTAATCCTTCTGCCTCAGCCTCCTGAGTAGCTGGGACTACAGGCATGCGCCACCATGCCCGGCTAGTTTTTTTCTATATATTTTTAGTTGTTCAGCCAATTTCTTTCTATTTTTAGTAGAGACAGGGTCTCACTCTTGCTCAGGCTGGTATCGAACTCCTGAGCTCAAACAATCCTCCCGCCTCGGCCTCCCAGAGTGCTAGGATTACAGGCATGAGCCACTGCGCCAGGCTATTATTGTTACTTTTTAAAAGGGAAAATAAGCAAACCTACAGTTAACAAAAAATAAAATCACATCAGTAAATATTTCATGCACTAAAAATTAAAACAAGATAAATGATTTTGTAGATAAAATTGCTTGTCAATCAACAAAGTAGAGGTCAACAAGAGAGTACTCTTATATAGGACAAAACGAAAATGGATTTGAGTGTCTTAATGGACCGTGACCATACTGTAATTCTCCATGTTTGAATCTTCAAACAATTATGAAGTGAAAAAGTTGGATCTGGTGATTGTTGATGCCTGAACTTTAATTTCAGCCTTGACTAATTCATAAAGTCTTTTTCCTCTATTTTCTACGTTACAAAAAACAGACTGATGGAATAATATTTTTTTAATCTTGACTCTTGCATTCTCTTTCTCATTGTTGGCTAAATATGGGGACCATGAATCTACTTTAGGGCAGTCTGTTATCTTCCTGAAACTATAGGTTCATGCCTGTGTGCCTTTTGTTCTGGGGAGGAGAAATAGTTTCTAGAATTCAAATGTAATCATCCCCTGCCCAAAAGTCTAAATCAGATTTAATTAAAATGACTTGCCATATCACAGAGCAAATGTAAACTCCAAGTAGTTTCTAAAACGACATAATTTTTTATTAATAAGTAAATTGGTTATGAAGATAATATGTTACATTAATATAATATTATACTCTGAGTTTTAAAAAAAGTCTGCTATAATCTTAGAAAGTTTATAATCTGCTTGTAATTCTGTTATTTTTTTATGTAATATATTTAAGCCAATTCTTCAGACAATATAACACACTAAGCAGAAATTGATGGGTCTCGTAACTAGCTATCACCTGTTTCAGAAGAATATAGTACCACATTTTTAATTTGTCTCCAATAGTTTTGTGCTTGGTGATCCAAACTTTTTTCTTCCTTATTAACCAGGTACACACACACACACACACACACACACACACACACACACACACAAAGGACTCTTTGTTTAGCCAAAGTTCAAAGTAACCTTTAAAGATATTGATTTGTTTTGCTCACAATTTATTAAAGAAACATTCTCTTCAACTAATGCTGAGTCAAAAGCATTTTTATTAACACTGGGACTAACATAAATTGAGAGAGGCTGAAATTCAAGCTAACATATAAAAACATTGCTAATAGCATTTATATCTATGCTGATGAAGGAAGATATTAAACCATGAAAATTTACATAGATTAATATTTTTAGTTACACCTTAGTCAATTTTTCTTCTATTTAAAAAATATTGTTTACTCAGTTATCCACAGTGAAATTATAGTTGCTGCATGAGCTCTTAAGCCATTAGAATGTACATGTTTTAATGTTCGCATGCACAATATTTTGTCCAATGCTAAACACATTAATATGTCAGTTCAATTAAAAATGAAATATGTCAATGTGCTCAGTGAGATGATTGATAAATCTTAATGAGATCAAGCTAACTCACCTCAATTATTTTATATGTATAGACACTTGCTGGAGCTTCAGTTGACAAAATTGTTCTGAGATAAATTGAAAGGTTAGGAAGCTCCAAAAATAATGGCAAGCACACACCTCAACTGAATAGCTTGGTTCAGTATTTAAACAGATGAGCGATTCCCTATTACCTCCAGGAAACTGAATTACTGAAGTATGCCTGTGCTCCTGTGGGAGTGAAACTGATTGAAACCTACAGATAACAGGATTAGGATTATAATGAACAAGAACTATTTTCTGATTGCAGTTATTTTTATGTCCCTGCTCAGTCCCCCAAGAGAGAAAGTTTCCATTTTTCGATCAGAATCATGATACTAACAAACTAAGGATTACTAGGAGCACTCTCACATTGTCAAATATTGATTGTCATAATACACATCAAGAAAGCAAATGTTGAAAAAGACTAATAAGTGAAGCATGGACAAGAGAATATGACTAAGAGAATTCAGAGCATTTGTGTGTACAGCTAAATAAAAATAAGAAAATAATTCACAAAAGTAAATTAAAGTATTATGAAAATGGTGAGAATAAATAATTGCAAAAATGCCATAGGAGAAAGACGAAATGCAAAGAATGTGCATTGTACATTGTTTTTGATTAAGGAAGTATGATTACCTGATTATAAAATGATTATTGTCAGAAAAACAGTTCTTTCACATTAGTTATGTTATTCCTTAATATATATTTTTAGCATTAATTCGTGCTTTTTATTCTAAAATTACACTAGTAATTATCTTTAACTCACACTACCCTTTGAAAATATAATAAAGTGATAATTAGAAAGATTTGAATCAAAGGAAACTTTAGATTCGATTATTACAGTGGAAAATCATAATGAGTTATTTATCTAGCCTTGAAAGCCTGAAAGATAACTGTCAGTGGTATTTCTATCTATAAGTTAAAGAGGATTATAATAGTGCTGAAATAAAACCACTCAAGCAGAGTCTTGTTTCATAAACAGTACCACAAGCTGAGCAGTAATATCACATGTATATTATTGTTGTGTCTGCAGCGCTGAGTGATAATGGCTTTGACTATAATTCATGGTGTGTTTTAGAATGTAGAAGCAATAAAATATTGATCATCAGCATGTACAGCCAGTATTAAGAAGATTAGATCAATTTATGAGAGGCAATAACTTGTAAAGGAGTGACCTTCCAAAGGTCAAAAGGAATTCCAGGGTAAAATCACTGCATATCTAGGGCCCCCGATGAAATCTAAGTTACTAAAAGATATTGAAATAAAATATAGTTTTGAGTTCAAATCATGTAATAAGTCACTTAGAGGCTGCTACTATACAAATAGAATATTAAAAATATTTCTGGTCTTTGATAGCATATGTGGGAAGTTAAAGATATATAGGTTTGTTTATTTGTTTCTCTGTTTTAGGATAAACACATTTTAAACTCAAATAAGAGAAAAGCCAACAAAGTCTTAGGTTTAAATATACCGTTCAGTGTGATTCTCAGTAAGCTAGTAAACTTATAAAGGACCATAATTTTCTAAAAATATCAAAATAAAGAGAAAATGTGATTTAAAAATCTATTATTATTTCTTTATTTGAGAAAATAAAAAGGTGGCATTTAGTTTTGGAAAAATAAAGTAATATAAATGTTCCTACATGTTTTAATTCGGTGTAAATTTAAGTGTAAATTGATTCATTATATAATAGATTATTTTAAATTATAATTAATTCACATCTATATGGTATATTCTGTTATTAACCCCCAGGGGAAAGAAAGTCTATTTAACTTACTTTTGACAACAGTATTATAATATCTACAGACAATTAATTGAGCATTCTGGATAATTGTAGAGACTATTCTTTTGGGCTTTCCAAATTTAACATCATGCCCTGGGCTTTTTTGTATTGCTTTCAGAGATTAATTGGCTCAAAATAAGTTTGTAGATCAGATAAAAAAAATTTCAGTGGAATTGAAAAAACACATTTTAACATGGATGTAAAACTTTTAAATAAAAATGTCATTCTCATTTTCAAATAATTCCTCATGAAAAGAGAAAATATTTCAAAGATGTAAAAGTCCATATTTTCAGTATTAAAGACCTCTATTAGATGTGCATATATATGACACCAAAAAAATATTCAAAATTCAATAATAAATCTTGTCTGTCAGTATGTGTATGCATAAATATAATAACACTTATCTGATCAGATAAAACACTTTAATTTGATGCATATAGTTATAATTAATAAGCTAAATATTCATAACACAATTCTATAAATGTTAAATTTTAGCTGTATGATATATATTTAACATTGCATTATTGAATTGAAATAAACTAAGAAAAGATATGACTCAGTAATGAAAATATATTTAATGAAAATGTAATGTCCATTTATAAAATTTTAGCTAAAACTATGCTTTTTTTTAGTAAGTTCTGCCCGACATCAGAGGGAAAAGTGTGGCATTCTGAAAAAACAAAATGCAATCTTAAATCAATCATAGTTATTTTATAGCATAGACATATGATATCCTCAACTATGATACTCACCGTCAAGTTTAGGAAGAAATAGTAAAACAAGACTGAAAGTCAGAAACACAGAAGTGGGTTTTTAAGCAAGAAAAACACAGAAAGGCCAAATCAAGAAAATTCAGTTAAATATCTGAAACATAATTTTTTTTTTTTCCTGTTAGAAACAGAATAGGTATTTTTCAGGAAGCCTTTCAACTTTCGTGATCACACTGTGTAGACCATGTTCTACCCAACCTGCAATCAGACACACCATACTAGTTTGGGAAAATCCTGTGGTACAGAGTGGTGGAAGAATGGACTGGCTTGGTGTGGGCAATATTATTATGAGTTTTGGAGTTAGACAATCCAAGGTGGGTTTGTTAGGTAGATAGCAATGGACCTCTGAGACTCTCCCTAGGGACAAAAGTGAGTGTTTTGCCTTGGTGCTTCCTCAAGCAATTGCTCCACTTGAGAAGAAGGATAAGTGTAGGTGCTGCCTCACTTTAATCCTGCCTAGAGCAACTACTACACCTAGGGGAAGGGGAAACCCCTTCTAATTGGTAAAAGAATGTAGTGGAAGCCTAAGAACAAAAGGATTTGGAAAGTGACCTAGAGTAACCTAAAGCTGATTATCATATCATTAACTGTCCATCAAAGTGGTTCCATGGTGATGTCTAAACCACGAGGAGGGCCTAACCCAGACACTATAAAACAAGATCCCAGACCATAATCAGAGCTCTTTTGTTACGACAGAGGGGTTCATTTGTTGTTCTGGGGCGACTGTATCTTGTTTTTACTCTGTAAACCTGTATCTTGCTCTTCCTCAGTAAATCTATCTTGTGCTTCCTCAAAAACTTAATTTTATGCTTGCCTTGTTTTGCGATGTCTGGTCATTCTTCGGCCAAGAGAACACCAAGAACCAAGAATAGATGAGATTACCAAACCTGAAACTCAAACAGGTTCAAATCCTGGCTCTGCTAATTGTCATCTACCCAAAGGAAAAGAAGTCATTATATCAAAAAACACCTGCACTTATTTTGTTGAAGCACAATTCACAATGGCAAAGGTATGGAATCAACCTAAGTGTCCATCAACTGATGGGTAAGGTAACTGTGGTCTATATACATTATGGAATACTACTCAGCCATAAAAAAAGAAAGAAAGAATGTCTTTTGCAGCAACTTGGATGGAATTGGAAGCCATAATCTTGAATGAATTATTTTAGGAATGGAAAAACAAATACCATGTATTCTCACTTATAAGAGGGAGCTTAACGATGGGTATATATGGCCACACAGAGGGAGGGTGGGAGGGGAGTGAGGCATCAAAAATTACCTGTTGGGTACAATTTACACTATTCAGGTGATGGATACATTAAATGCCCTGACTTCACTGCTATACAATTTATCCACATAACAAAACCACTTGTATCGCCCTAAGTCTATTGAAATGAAAGAAAAAAAAAAAAGTAAAAGAACAGACAGTAAACTCTTAAACCAATTAAACATGAAGTTAAGTTTAAAAAAATGAAAATCTTTTTCACAAAGGTGTTTTAAGAGTTAAAGAAAAACAGTGCAGAGAACAGCAAATAGTGAGTGCTTAATCAATGGAATACATTGATGGTAAATGTATTATTTAGTACTCCCAAATTAAATATACAATAAGTTAGTTATTTAGTACCCCAAAATTAAATATACAATAATTTAGATATATGACAGTCTTTGATTGTATTTATTATTAATTTGTCAATGTTTGCTTACAAAATTTATCCTCAAATGTCAATGGTTTAACACTGTAACACTGAAGACAGATTAATCATGCAGATATTCTTGTGGGAAAATTCCAAAGCAGTCCTTTAATTAAATTATAAATATGAAATTGATAATGTAAAGAACATGACAAATTACCCACATATTCAATTAGGTTTAGCTTTCAGCTCCAGTTTGAAACAGATCACATGAAGAGCAACGTGTAGTCCCAATACACTACGAAATTTGACTTTGGTTAACCTGTAGTGAACATATATGTCATGTAGGAACTCTAAGCATGAAATCTGACTATCCAGGGAAACTCTAGACATATGGTTACCTGTTTCCATTGAGTCCATGGATTTTCTATATTGAAAGAAATGTATAATAAATACACCTTTGATGAAATTTTAGGGTGATTGTGTTGAACCAGGTCTCATAAAATTTGTTGTTACATGACTTGGTTTTTCATGTAATGTGATATATTCACATGAAATAATGACATATTTCTGACTATGGCTGACAGTTATGGAGTCAATGTTTCATGATTTTAAAACAGCATTTTCTATACTTCAACTGTATTGATCACACAGGTTCCATTGATGATAATTTTTCAATTGGCTCATATATTTGCATACATTCTGTTTTTCCATGTTACTACCTGTTTTTGTGTTTTGTCCGCTAAACCTTTTTCCCAGCCTTTATTTCAATTTAATGACTTTAGTAGATTTCACTACCAGTTCTCATTCGTAATCAAACTTACCTGCAATTTCAGTTTTCTTTCCCTTTTTAGTGGTCAGTCAAAATATGTCATTAATTTATTACCTAAACCATAACTAACTAATATCATTATAAAATTCAACTGAGTCAGTGGCGATTTCACCTATCAAATATTAATGTAACCATCTTTACTTTTTTGTTATTTATTTTAATCAATCAGACTGTGTGGGTATGTGTATGTATCTCTCTCACAGATTCTCTAATACAAAGTTTTATTTTCTATTAATTTTTTTAGTTGATATTTAGGGGTCTGTGACTTTTTACATCAAGTTAGTCCACTCAGGTCTACCATATAATAACTTTAAATAAACAAATATAATTCTTCATAAACTATGGTTTATTGTCCATCGATTGAGGTCAAAGGGTATTGTGACATACCATGATAATGAATCAAATTTTATTTCAGTAATTGAACTCCTCCAAAAGTCACAACAGGCTAAACACGAACATAAAAACACCCTGATAAACAGACAAGATAAAACTGAAAAACTAATGTCCTATCACACAGCAACAGATGAAACTTTTCCTCAGCCAATTGTAGTAAACTCTTTAACATTTCATTATATGTTCTCTATTTTCTCTAGACCTTTGATTTTCAAGTATTTTTTGCAATCAGCATACATTTTCTGTCTTTGTGAGTTTTTAAAAAGGAAATGAAAATAAATAAACAGTATATGAATGTATTTTTCTTGTTGTAGGGTACTTCTGCAAGAGCACAAAAATATGAAAGTGCTGTAAGTCCTTCATATACCAAGATGTCTAAGGAAAAAAGAGTTAACTGGTAAGGATTCTTCTGTTTGTTCCATGGCATGCTTTCAAATACTAGAATTTTGGATGACATATTTGAGGGCTTTAAAATACTCATCATGCTAAACAATGTAGTAATAATTATGATAAAATCACCATTATAGTCTAAAAATATGTCACAGTGTCTATAAACAGCTTTCGGAATTGTCATACATTTCCTTGTTTGCCCTGAAGCGTTATGTCTGTCATTGTTTGAGTAGAACTAACAGTTGTGACCTGAGTTTCTTACATATTTACAAGGCAAATTCTACATATTCTGTTAAATTTGAGTTCTTTGATTTGTATTTTATGGGAAGTTATGTCATATCCATTTATCATAGCAAATTATGACTTCTCTATACAGCTTAATATATTCTGCTCACTAAACACTGTGTCTGACATTATGTATTAAAAAGTCCGCTGAGACATCTGAAAGGGATTCAAGCACTGTGTAAGATTCACTGTTCTGAAAAAGTAATTAATATTCTCATATCCATTATCCACAGTAAAATTCATCTTTTAATGCCAAAGCGTTTTCTCTTCTGACTCCCCCATGCATCTGAAAGCAACTCTCTGTTCCAAACAGAGAGTTTCCGAATTCTCGGTTTCAGTCATTGACATCATCATCTGGCTTCAAAGCCACCAAATAATCTTTCAGTTATTTACAACTTTCTATCCTCTTCATATTTCCTGAAGCCTACTAGCAATATGTGTTTGAAAAATAATAGATACTATTTATTGAATGCCTTCTCATTGAATTAGACACTTTGCAGTCTTTATTTAATCTCACAACCACACTACAAAGTAAATATTGTCTGTTTTAAGAAAACAAAACAAAACAAAGAAAAAAATCCGTTGCAAATTTTCCAACTTCCCACATTTTGTACAGCTGGTAGAGAATCCAAGTAAGTCTGAAATTTAAAGCCAATGTTCTTGAATAATATATCCCAATTTATTTACTATTAACATAAATAAAAGTCTGTTAGAATTGCTAGTCCTATACACACTTGATAAAAGCTTAAGAAATGAAATGGGAGAAAAAGACAACTCATCTTTAAAAGAAACAACAAAATACAAATAATTACAATATAAATTGAGAAAAAAATTGATTCTAAAATTTATGATCGAAACTTGAAAAAATCACCATTAAAAACCAACTTCCAGACCATTCTATAGTCTGTAGAGCTGGCTCAATGTACATGCACAGTACACTAAACACTTGGCCAATATAAATTTTTTCCACCCAAATAGCACTTCTGGATTTGTCTTCCTATTCTTACTAAACTCCTGGTTTCTTAAGCATGCTTTCTTTTTACATAAATTGTCTCTTGTCTGTCTTTCAGTCTTAATTTTTATTTGTCCTATTTCAGCTTCATTTTAATATTTTAAGATGTGAAGAATTCATTTTGTGATGAGACAGAATATCATTTCCAATTGACATGTAAAATAAATAGCTTTGTTATTGTTAATACTGATAAAAATAATATGAATGTTATCAGTTTCACATTTGATTCTGATTTAATATATTAATGCCACTGAATATATTCTTTCCAATATCATTTATTTACACTGAAGATACTACAAGGAGGCTATTATCCTACAGACTTAAATTAAAATATATTATGTAAAAAGAAAAAATATATATTTAAAAGTTCTTAGGAGAAAACCTATGTGACTTTGGGTTTGGTAATGAGGTTTTAGGTATAACACCAAAAGCATGAACCATGAACTGAAAAATTCTGATTAAGATGGACTTTATTAAAATGAAAAACTTCTGCTCTGCAAAAGATACTATAAGGAGAATACAGAGATAACCTACAGATTGGAAGAAAATATTTTCTAGACACATATCTGATAAAGGATTTGAATACAAAATATACAAACAATTCCTAAAACCCAACAACAAGAAATCAACCAAGCCAATTAAAAAGTAGACAAGAATTCTGAACAAACACCTCTCCAATGAAGAAATATAGATTGCAAATAAGCTTAACAACATCATATGCTATTAAGAAATTGCAAAGTAATGCAATGAGATACCCCTATAGACGTACTAGAATGGCTAAAACCCAAAACACTGACAACAATGGCAAGGATGCAGAGCAACAGAAACTTTTACTCATTGCGTGTGGGGATGCAAAATGGTACTGAAGGAGCTTAGGAAATTTTGGCTCAAAATATGACTCCTTGGTATAAAGAGTATTTTTTTTTATTTCAACCTATTATGGGGGTACAGATGTTTAGGTTACGTATGTTGCCCTTGCTCCACCTCCCCCCTAAGTCTGAGTTTCAAATATGTAGGGGGAAGGGGAAGAGGGAGGAGGGGACAGATATACATAAAGAGTATTTTGAATTAAAGGCCTTTTGAGATCAATAGGCACTGGAAGGGGCTTTCCCTCTTTCTTCATAAAAACCCAGACCCATCAAAAAAAAAAAAATCAATTTCCCTTCTCCTCTCTGCATCGTACCATATTACAGGAAAGAATATTAAGAATGCAACCAAATTGGGCCCAAATCATTTAAAATATAATACCTGTCTCTCAGGTTAATTTAATTTCCAAAGAGAATCATTTACAAGTCAAACTCTTTTCACTATCCATTCATTCTCTCAAGAATCTATTGGTTACCTAGTAACCATTTACCGCTCCTAAAAAGAATTACCTATATGCCTCATCTGGCTCTCCCCTCTAAAATGAGGGTGTATAAATTTCTGGACACCACTGGGATACTGGATAATCACTCTGTGATTCTCCCCACGTGCAGAGTAAATAAATCTCTTTCTCTTATTAATCTGCCTTATTGTAAGTTGATCTTTCAGTGAACCTTCCAGGGCAAAGAGGAAGTTTCTCCTCCTACCCACATGTCAAGCTATGGCTCTATAGGGTAAAACATAAAATCAAGTTGAAAAGCTATTTAGATAGAAAAATGAAAAACTATATTGTATATTTCTATAGAGTATATTTTCATATACAAGAAATTTACTCATTTGTGTAGATACATCATTCCAGTAACTTGGTAATTTAGGGAATGACTAATGACACTGGTGGAAAAATGTCAGGTCATAATAAATCCTATCTTACTTTTAAGAAAATAAAAATTTCTTACCTTTATATCAGTTCATGAATATTAACTAGACCTATATAAATATTTGAGAATGAAAACAGAAATACTGTTTTATACATATACCTATTTTATATATATATGAATTAAAATCTATATGCATACATTTATTTTTATCTATGTATATACACACACATATATTGTGACACACCATATATATATGTCTATATGTATATAGTCTCTCTCTCTATATATATAATCACATTTTTCAAAATTTTCAGAGGATACTCTTTTGGGAAGAAGGCCTGTTCTAACATGTTTTTATATTTTCAAAGCCCATGAATTTAACTTATTCTCATGTCAACTTATTAATGTATTTTTCTTGTTTATTAGTCAAGAATGCCTATTTTATTTATGAATTATTGAATCAATAAAGGAAATCATGTTCAAAGCAATTCTTCCATGTGAAATCATGGCAGAGGTCTTGTGTGTTTATAAAACAGAGGGCAGGTACACAGAGATAAAGGAAAGATGAAAGCAATAAGAGGAAACAAAATAAATGAAAGCACACTGAGAAATCTAGGGAAAAATAGTTGAATGAAGTAATGACAGTGTCTCAGACAAATAGAGAATTTTTTACCACAGGCTGTCTCTACCCTCAGGCGCAATTACAACAGCTGTACCGTATAGCTTCTATCAGTCATAATCTAGGTTAGCATCTCTTTCTATTAACCAAGCAATAGAGGAATAAAAATTACTTATACCAGTCCATATGAGGCACTGTGGTTGCTGCAATGCATTCTGATGGCTTAATTAGGTGGACCGTGTGGCACATGGGATTTTTCCAGCCAGGTTCATCACAAAGGCCGTATCATCTAAGTAGAATGGTCCCGGGCTCTACAGCTAGATTACAATTACGAGCTTCTTCATTGAGTGTCTTGTAACTGCCTGTGTCTGTTAGTTTGCTTCCATCTACTTAAACAATTAAATAAAGCTTCACAAGAAGACTGAGGCTAATAAAGAGGCATGGCGCAAAAGTACAGCTGGCAATTTCTCTAGTTATTAAGCTCTCATCTTGAACTGATTGATAGTCTCTAGAAAGTTACAAAAACACTGGTTTAATTTTCCCTTAAGTATTTGTTCTCTTTCAAGACTTGACACTTCTATCGATAGAATCTCAAATCCTTTGTATTACCTCCCTGTATAAATATTAAATATACACATATATGTTTAAATAAAAGGCCAAGAAATATATAATAATCAAAGAATTTTTGAAGGTATCTATTTCAGTAAACAAATATTGGATAAAAATCTTGAGCAAAGCAGTTACACTGAGAAAACAAGTCATATAAAGTAGATATATTCACAACCATTTATTCCATAGTTTTATTGTAATATTAAGCTTATGAGTGTTACCTTTACCTTGGTTAATTGTCTAGAAAATTCTACTAGTGTTAATATCTATACAAGGCACTATAGTAAATAATATATACACATGCATACATACATAAATCTGTGCATGATTTTAAATAGCATTCTTAATTCATTATGAATATAAGTTAATGAAAAAAACATAAACTAAATAATGGCTCCAAATCAAATGGAAGTACTGTAGCTATCATGCTCATATATTTTCTATTTGATATTTATAAGTAATTATATATTGTACATCATATATGGTAAACATATATTAAATCCAATCACAATGTGTTACTGTGCATTTGTTTCATTTTGTTGAAAATGTCACCATTGGCCAATCCCCTAAGAATGAAATCTTGGGGTCATTCTTAATATCTCTTTCTTCTCATTTTCCATTATCACCACTTTCTCAGACCCTATATCCTACATACTTTTCCAAACCTGTCTCTTTTTCATCTCAATTGTCCCACCCAAAGTGAGACTTTTGCCATGTATTTTTTTCCTGCAACCTCTTCTTGTTAATGTATTCGTTTATCAATAAACATTCAGAGAATAATTTTTATCTATTCTTTAGATGTCTTAAAATGTCAATTACACATTTAAATAACCCCAGGAGTTTTTTTCCTTCTTTCCATCATAATAATTTATTGTAATTAGAAAATTCGATATGTAATTGGTTTTTAAGGTATTTCCTCCACAAAGAAGACACCAAACCTGCCTCATTCACCTGTCTCCCCCAAATTTATAAAAAAACTTTGAAAAAATAGGTATTAAATAAACATTTGTTGAATTACTAAATTAAGATTAAAAAATGAATATACCATTTTTTCACTGGAATTACTATTTTAAAATAGTCTTATTAGGTTACTTCCATGCTTAAACTCTCTCATTCCTTCCTATTGACCAGTTTACAGTTAAAGCTGCTTAGCATGGTATAAAAGGCTTCTCAAGATTTGAACTTCAAGTCTCGCTCTCTGAGAACATTTCCATACATCCTTTCATGTGCACTTTTTCTTTCTATCAAACTAAACAAGAGCTATTCTTATTATTATTACCTCAGAATCTTGGCAGAAGCCTGGGAATCTCTTTCCCATTTACCCTTTCAACCGTGTAAAATTCCTAAAGCTACGGTGTCCATCAAAGTGCCTAGCCCTCAGTAGACACATAATAAATGTGAACTTTTCAGTGGTTTCTTATCTTCTTGTTTACCTGTTCTGTGAAGTCTTCCATGCCCTCCTCAAGTTTTTATTCTGGGCCTAGTTGATATCTGTCAATAAGTTTTATAAGCATATTAGTAAGATTAGGAACTCAAATTACTTATCTGCTTTTCCTCTCTGAAGTCCTTTAGGATAATGATCTTTCTTATTAACATGGTGTTCCCATACTGATCACAGGTTTTTTTTTTTAATTTAATAATTAAGTTTTTAGATAATAATCATTTAATCTGTCACTTAATTATTAAATTTGACTTAATTATTTTGTTGAAACCATGTCTATTCTCAAGAGGAAAAAAGCATGTGAGGACAATGACCCATACATATGCCATAATGAGTGTCCTCCAATATTTAAATATTCCTGTTTAAATATTTCTAAGGGTGGATATTCTGTTCATATAAACTGTAAATTATGTTTTTTCTTTTCATGAAATTGAGTTTTAATGAAGGGCTATAACAGAGTAAACAGAAAGATGCTATATTCATTTATTCATGAATTTTGGAGTAATATCTTAAGATTACAAAGTAGAAAATGATGAGACAAGAAATAAACTAAAAATGAAAATAAACATTTTGGAAAGATCTTGAAACTTTCTTGAAGAGCCCTGAAGCTATAATATAATTGTATTATTGATTTAAACAAATGTAGTGTGAACTAAAATAAAATCTTAAGCCCCTCAGCAGATTTAATAGATCCCCTCTTAATCTAGGGTACCCCCCAAAAACCTTAAAGCTGAGATGCCAGCTATGAGGAGAAGGGAAGTCAAATATGCCTTATCAGGCTCTCTTCCTTTTGCACTTACTCTTTGTAGCAACAATACACTAAATAATTAACAGGCCTAAGGCCATATAAGACGAAGCTTAAATCATATCGTCAGGCCATCAATTTGCTTAACAGATCATTTGAGTTTAGATAAATGTCTGGTAGCTTGTCTCTGAATAACAGATATCCTTAATTTAATTTAAAACATTCCAAACCTTTAGACAAAGCTTCATTTCTTTAACCAATTACAAGTCAAAGAATTTTTAAATCCACCTATAATCTGTAAACCCCCTAATCTGCTTCGAGATGTTCCATCTTTTCAGGCCAAACCAATGAATGTCCTCTACATATCGATTTAGGATCTTAGGATTTTACCTGTAATTGCTGTCTCTATGAAGGTATAAAACCAAACTATCCAGCTACCGTAGGCATGTAACAGAGGTAAAGGTCTGTTACCAAAAAAAAGGGCAAGGGAACATTTTAAGAGGTATCTCTTTAAAATCCCCCCACCCTCTTTGGGAATTAAAACCTGTATTCTTGTCCCCCAGGCCAGTAATCAAAGGGGCAGGGAAATGTTCTTTGCTGTTTGTTTTCTAGTGTCTTCAGCTACAGGAGATGGCTCAACAGTTCATCAGATAAGGTCAACTGAAACCACTAACTGTAGTTAAACAACAATAGCCTGAAGCCATAATAGGTGACACTGATCATATAGACCCCCCACAACTGCCCCTGCCCTTTAAAAAGCCCTGTATTTCAGTTTAAAGCCAGGATGGCAGTCTTTGCATTGTTAGTCTGCTGCCCCCTTTATTTGCCTGCAAATTAATAAGCTTCTCTTTCCTTTTCATCAAACCACTAGTTCTTGTTTTACTTTCTGGCTAATTCAGCCTTAGAGACAAGTACGAAGCTTTCAGTAACAGGCACATTTTCTCAGGACCTCTTGAGGTCATGTGTTCCAGGCCACTCACACACATTCAGCTCAGAATAAACCTCTTTAAATTATTTTTCAGAGTTTTGTTTTTTTTCTGCTAACAGCAGCATAAATTAAGAGGTATTTTTGGTAACAATTTCCTAGCATTTTTTCCTAAGATATCAATATCAGCACATGAAACACAAATGATGGATGGGAGTACTCTTATAAAGAAAATAATGACTTCAAAAATGAAATATACAGCTAATTTTAATGACTATAAATTACATGTGCAATTAGTTGGGTATTATACATAATGTAAATTTAAAACAGAAAAATGCACCTTTTGGAGCAGAGCATTAGCTTATCTGAAGAGCGTTTATATTTACTTTAGATACTGTTATAGCTCAATCAGGTTCATGGCCCCCTCAGGATTCCAATTCACTAAGACAACAGGGGATACAGAAGAAAAAGAGTTTAATATCGTAGGCGCCATGGGAGAGATGGGAGGAATTTCTTAAACCTGTCTACCCAATAATTTGGGAGAAAGGGTTTTTAAAGATAGTTTGGTGGAAAAGGGCTAGGAACTTGAGTCTGCTGATTGGCAGGGGGATGAACCCATAAGGTTGGGTAGCAGAGATTATCTTCTCGGTTGGAAGATATCATGGGTAGGGGGGATCTCAAGGCTGTTTGGATCCATTTGCACACCTATCCAGAGGTCCAGTTGGTTTCAGGGGGACCCCTGAATGCAGAGTCTGAAAAATATTTCAAAGAGCAGGCATAGGCTTTATAATAGTAATGTTATCAAGAGAAGCACAAATCTTGGGCTTTAAAATAGCCATGCTGTCTATAGAAGCATAGGTCCTTGGGCTTTACAATGGCAATCCTATCTATAGAAGCAGTACAGGAAGTCACAAATCTTGCCCCTGTCAGGGAGGATAGTGCTATTAAGCAGTACCCAGTTACAGCAGTAAAGAAGTTAGGGAACAATGGCTGGGTAACTTCTAGCTATAACTATACTTTTATAAAAATCAGACTTTGATTACTATTCATATGTTATAGCTCTACATTATTTTAATATGAACGGTTTTAATACTGCCAAGTTAGTGTTTCCTCACTCAGGCTGAATATACCAGACCCCAAACCAAAACAAAACAAAAAGTAATTGAAAAGATAAAACATGTTGCCATGTTTTACAAAAATGTATATTTAATGATTTATTGTTAACAATTTAAAAATTAATTGAAATAAGCTTCTAAGTTGGCTATCACATGAATATAGTAAAGGAGTATAGAATGTTTCACCCCAAAATGTGACTCCTTGGTATAAAGAATATTTTGAATTAAAGTTCCTTAGAAATTAACAGGTGTTGGAAAGAGCTTTTCCTCTATCTCCATGAAAATCAGAGGGACATATCAAGAAGACCAATTGTCTTTCCTTCCCCTTCCTGTTGTCTCAATATTTACTGCAGGAAAGAAGATGAAGAATGTAACCAGACCAGGCCCAACATATTTTAAACATAACACCCACCTCTCAGTTTAATTTAATTTCCAAAGTCAATCTGTTTCCTTCTATCCATTCATTCTTCCAAATATCTATTCATCCTCCCTAGTAATCATTTATTGCCCTTCAAAAGAATTACCTGTATTCCTCGTCTTCCCCTTCTCCTCTAAAATAAAGGTATGTAAGTATTTGGGTCTCATTGGGATATTGAGCAATATTCTCCCTGTGCACATGGTAACAATAAAATTTGCATGGATTTTCTCTTATTCATCTGCTTTATTGTGAGTTTTTTTCAGCAAACTTTCCAGAGGTTTTCCTTTTGCCCCAACAACAGTCTGTATCCTTATTTCATACAGGTGAAAGACTGTATGGGTGGAGTCTGCGTCAATATGAACTTGTTTTATTTCTATGTATCTATATGTACATATATATATATGTGCATGTGTGTATAGGCATTTTGCTCAATTACTGAATCAATGATGATAGCAGGGAAAATGAATAAATATATTAACTCACAGGATAGTCTAAAGGTAAATGATAACAGATAAATGTAACAAATGGAGTCCTGAGTTGTAACAGGAGAACTCTGTGGTTTGCAGGTCCTGTGTGTTTGTGGGTGTGTCTGCATGTGTGCACATGCATATTCACTTGTTATGAATCCAAAATTTCTATTATCGTGTACAAATACAACTTTGTTGTCAATATACTTTTCTTTTATAATTTCTATATTTCTCACACAACTTTACGGAAGAGTATGACTGCTATGTTTATAAACCCTAATACATAGCACGGAATAAAATAATTCATAGAAGATTCCAGAATTCCTTATAATAGCGTATAAAACCAAAGCAAGATAACCTTGCTCAAAATCATAGGAGAGAAACTCTCAAAAACATTTCCACCTCAGATTTGCTTATTTGTTTGTTTGTTTTTATATACACCAGTGAGGAAGAAGTTAGCTTAAGAATTAAACTATCATTACCCTCATAATATTTGAAATTTGCAAAACATATGCATTGTGAACTTAAGGCCCCAGCTGACTGAATGGATCCCCTTTTGGCCAAGGGGACCCCAGAAATACCCTAAAGCTGAGCTGCTGGGCATCAGAAGGGAGGTCAGACATGCCTCTTGACATGCCCTGTCTTCTTGGAGATATCCTTTGTAACTCACTAGCAAGCCTACTGCTATGTAAGACAAAGCTTAAACTACACCTACAGGCCATCAATTTACTCAACAGATCACTTGAGTTTAGGTAAATGTCCTGTGGCTTGTATCTGATAAATAGACCTCTTTATCTTAAATTAAAATATTCTAAGCCTTTAGACAAAGCTTCATTTATCTAACCAATTACAAATCAAAGAATCTTTAAAATCACTTCCACACACCTTTTCAGGCAAAATGAATGTATGCCCTCCAAGTATTGACTTAGGATCTTAGGATCTCACCCATAATTCCTGTCTGCATGAATGTATAAAACCAAATTGTAACCTAGCCAGACAATATAAAACAGGACCCCAGACCATAACCAGGGCCTCTTGTTACGAAAGAGGGCCTGTTCATTGTCCGTGGCAAATGTGTCTTGCTCTTTCTCTATAAATCTATCTTGCTCTTCCTCAATAAACTTTGTTTCATGCTGGCCTTTCTATCATTGTGTGTGGTCATTCTTTGGCCAAGAGCACACCAATAACTGAGAACAGACTGCCAACCTGACACGTTTGTTTATAGATACTAATAATATTATTATCAATGTTAGTAAAAGCAACTTCCATATGTAGAGACCTCTCAGTATCTCAAGCAATTAGATTATTTTATCTACAATCCACACAAATCTTACAAGTTAATCTAACATTATTTTTTGAGGGATAAAGTGACAAAGAGAGAGATTAAGTTATTGACTGAGGTCACACAACTAAAACTAGCAGAGATACTGTCCAAACACAGGCCTGTGTGAACCAAAAGCCACCATTTTCTCCACTAGGGCATTCTCATAGTCTTGATATTGCTTAAATAAATTTTCTTTCTTTCCTTTTTTCTCCCTTTATCCTATTTTTTTTTTTTTTTTTTTTTAGTGCCTATTGTATGCCAGGTGTACACTCCTATGGCTGGAGATTAGCAGTGAACAAAATAGACCATGGAGAATAAAAAGAAGACCATGGAGAATAAAAAGAAGAAAATCGGAGAGGCATACATAGTATTCATCCATTTATATAAATCTAAAAATCACCAGATGAAACTGTATATTGTTTAAGGATTCGCATACATGAAGTAAAATTATATAAAAAAATAATTAAATACTTAGTATAAACTTGAAGATAGATATTATCTGTAGTGGGAAGACAGGGGACTGTGATTGGAAATGGGCCCTCGGCACCCCCACGAAGAACCACCTTATTGGCCTTGGGTTCAGCTGGACAGTCTCTTTCACAGCATCCACTAGCCCACACCTGATTTCGCGGAAGGATGTAGGACAGGAAACACAGCATGTTAGCATCAAGTGTGCCATCAGCAAGAGAACCTCTAGGTGATAGTTTTATAAAGTGGATGGGTGCTTTATTATTATTATTCAAACTAAAATGTGAAAAGTTACATTCAGAGAGTATTTGGTTTCTCTTATGGTTTTCTTCTATAAGGCTTATAGAAATGTATAAAAGTAAGTTTTTGTTGTATTTTATTTGTAGTGAGTATTGTATTTAGACATCATATTTTAGCATGAGTCATGAATCATACTTTGTCTTCTAATGGTTCTTTGAAGAGCCGATGTATCCACAAAACACAATGGATAACATGAGCCAACAATATGGTTAGGGCTGCTAGGATATATTAATTTATTTTAAAATATAAAAGCAAACTTTTATGGTGAAAGATTAGATTCATGTTAATACCAACATAGTTTTAAAATATTCTTTTATAGAGGAAGGGGAGCTATGAAGGTAGAAGTGTCAAGGGTTTTTAAGTCATAATGCAGCCAGGTTCTTAGCCTCTTTGAAAGAATATTTGCATAATTGACATATTAATCTAGTTTGTTATAAATTCCCAGCCACTGAATGTATGAATTAAGACTTTACTAAGGCATGGACAAAATTTAGGGAGAATTGTACCCACTAGACAAATCTAAGTTAGAATTCTGTAAAGTAATTTTCAATAGTATAGGTTAATTTTCACTGATCTATTTATTAGTTTATTGCCTTTTGTACTGAGCTAATGTCTTTCATCCAATATGAAAAATTATACTTTTGAATCTAGAAATATTATTATGAAATGAAAATAGCAAGAAACATAAGTAAAAACAAACCAAAATAAACCACCAGTGGCTTCAAATACGCTTCTCTAAATCCTTGAGATATAGGAAATAAATATCTCCAATTACTTTTATTTCTTTCTCATGAAGACTCATCTTCAGAGAATAAACATTCTTTAAGGGTATTCAACATTTTTGGTGTTTTTTAAAAATCAATTCAAACATTGTCTAAAGCAGTGGTTCTTACATTTTTCTGTGTTAAATAATTTTAGATACTTGTAAAACTGCAGATTCCTAGGCTTCAAATCCAGGCTCTTTATTTCAGTGACTCTGCTACAGGCCTTAGGAAACTATATTTTTAATGAACATGTCATGTGTTTCCAAAAAAATCTATGAAAAATGTATTGATAAGCAATTCTTTAGTCATGTAGATTTGTCAAGTAGCATGTAAAATCAAATTATTTTTGTGTACAATACCTCTATCATTGCATAATTATAAAAATTAAATACATGTTAAAGTAATTTTATACTTAAATATTATATTCTACTAGTAACTTGTTATGTTTTTAAAATAAGGAATTAATTTCTGAATAATCAGTGCAGTTAAAAAAAAATCATTGTTTGCCTATGAGCAAGCCATCTCTGTAGATTCTAAATAATATGTAACTTTATAATTATTGTCCATGGCTACTCAGCTGTAGAAACCAAACACAACTTTTGTAAAAACTATTCCTGCGGATAAAAAAGCTTTGTAAGAAACATGTATGCAACGTAAAGTATTTCAAAGGAAATGCTTAAAGATTCCGTCACATTTAGATTCCAAAAATTTACTTTCCATTTGTTTCATACATAAAGGAGATTTTTAAAACCCTGAGATGATTCCTAAAGTTTATTTGAAATGTACTTAACATATGAAAAGAAAAACAAAAAAACACAAATAAGGTATGTACGGAGATTTTATTATTATTTCATTATTTCTAGAATATTACATAAGGATTTTTTTTTTAATTTACAAGTTATCTGTGGATAATTCAAACCCAGATAATAGCTCCTTCCTATATCCTTCGGGTATAACAGCAAGGGTATAATAGCATTGCGGTGAATGTACGGGTGGGGCAGGCAAGCAGCAAATCATTTCAGAAACTTCACACTGGAGGCTTGTTGACATAAGGCAGGGCAAAAGGAAATAACCCTGTCTTGTACCTGCATCTTTAATGAAGGAAAACACTGCTACACATTTAGAGAACAGAAAGAAAAAAATAAATCATGCTTAAATTTAAAGTGGGCTCTTTGATTTATTCAAATAAAAATATAACCTTGTGGGCTTTTCCTCCATGTATTTCCATTTAAAATCTTGCAATATGAACCTAGAATTCAACATTTTTTATTTTTTACTATAGATGTTCTTCAAATTTCCAATTCAATTCCAGTATAAGTGAAATGCATACTTTTAAAACATATCGTTTAACATTTGCCTTTCATTGTCTTCTTGACATCTGTTGCAATAAAAGGGAGATGTTCAAAATGTAAAGATTGGCATCTGCCAGATTCTTTTCTGGCAGAAATTAAATAAAGATGTGGTATAGCTCTGATGCAGCATGCCTCAAGGGATAACCTCATTTGGCTTAAGGATATCTTCTATATGTGAATTAGAGATTTAGTAAATTAACAGGATGAACATCTACCTGTGGTTTTAATAAAGAGGAGGCAGGTTTTAATGGGCTTTATATATAATGAAGGTGAAAAATCAAATAGTTGGAGAGGCCCAATCACCCCTAAAATTCATTTCTTAAGTATTTTACATACAATATGGTAAAGCATAATAACAGTTTTATGAATGTGTTATACAAAGATAAAATAGAAAATAAAAAAAATCTGAGTCGAGTAATAAATACATCAGTTTCAAACATTATATTCAAGTGATGTTTTAATATTTAATTACACCAAATGATCTGGTCATAGTTTGACTGCAAACTACTTTATTGTTCTGGTAATAAAATAATGTACATTATGTTGGATTTCTTAATGGCTCTTTTATTTTGTACCTGGAGACTTCTTGTTCCAGTAGACTCCTCTGCTAATGATAACTCATCTAGTTAAGTACTACAGAATATATACTTCTTATTTTTCATAAGCATGTTACATTTTTTTAATTCATCTGACTTCTATGATTTTTTTATTATTAGAAATACTTTTCTGATGAAGGATGTTCGTTTCTCAAGGAAAAGAGTGAAAGTAAATCAGTTGAATAAGAAACTATGTTTTTAAAAAAGACACTGATATTTGATATTTGAACCTAACCCTATTTTTGCTCCCTCTGAGCTATGCTAAATTCATTTTGGATAGAAGGTCTCTAATGAACATAGCAAAGCTAGAACAACCATACAAAAAGAATCAGGACTTCTCTTCATTCTGAGATTAAGGAGATGGAGGGGACATTCTGAGCCTGATGAGTCCTTTCAGTAGATTTTCTGACCTCCCTAGCCTGAAACTGATGCATCTAGATGGAGGCAGTTATGAAAATGACTTTCACTCTGCAGGTGTTCCTTTTGAAAAGCTAACAGCGTATTTCTTTTGACAGATAAATTGCTTTGAAATAATTCCTGAACTCTGTGGTCCTGAAAAAAATAGACATCTCACTCTAGGCATCCCATTTTGGAGTACCCTTCTTTATTTTAAGAAGATAGTGTCTCAAAATGAGTCCTGAGTAACCAATTTGTATGGCATATTTTTAACTAACTGATAATCAATCTATCACCTTTGTAACCCATCTATATATTATTTGGACAATGCATTCATGTTCTTTAAGTTCTCTTTAGATTTAAAAATGTTTACATGCAAGGTAGTAATTACTGAGTTTTGGTAATTTTTGCGCCTGAATGTTCAAATTGATTTGTCTTGTCTAAAATTATATATCTTTTTGAATAAAAAGGTAGCATTTTTTATTCCCTGGATAAACTTTATACCTCCCCACCATGTATTCTCATGCATGCATTCCTTCTTCTACTAGATAGATACAGGTAGTTCAAATCTCACTGGACCATTTTGAGTTTTGAATACCTGCCCAATCACTAGATAATGGACTGCACTTGTGGACCTGTAACAATTAGCTGGCCAGGTGGTTTAAGGACAATTATATCTAAACTACATCTATATCTACAGTTACAGTTTTCAAAACACTTTCATAGGTTTCCTCTTTATCCTGATAATCTACAAAACAGTGAATTCATTTGTACTTATATTTGCTTTGCTTTTTCCATATATTTTAAAAAATGCATGACAGTTTCTCATACTGTTAATTTTTGATATTTGGTTTATACACTCATCTTAATCAATGCACAATAGAGTAGGGACAAGAGAAGGGACTGTAGGAACAGGGTAAAAACAAAAACATTTAGTAATTTCAGTGTGTAAACCTAATTCAGAACAAAGTTGCTATATATGCTTTGTTAACAGTATTACATTTTCCGTATACTTTACCCATATGGAAATGTATTTAACAGGAATATAAATCAATTTATTTGTTTACAACTCCCTTATCGTCTTGGTTAAACTGTTAATGTTATCCCCAAAATTGAAGCCCCTAGGTTTTTTGAAATACTTGATTTGTGTGTGGATACACATGATCAGCTATATATAATTGCTGAATACAAAAATAAATACAATAATAAAGAAAACAGAAATGAAGCTTCACAGTTTGATAATGAAACATCATATGCCATTCTTTTATGAATAACTTGGCTAAATTATGATGACATATTAGATATATCCAAATTAACTACAATTTTCCCCAGTTTTATCTAAGAGGAAACTTGAAATTATATTTCGATTAGTTCATCAATATATTATTCTATCTTTTACTACCATAACATAGGGTTTAGTTAATCCCTATAAAATAATTTAAGTAAAACATTTTACAGACAAGTTATTCTTGTACTATTAATAAAATTATAACTTCAAGGAAACAGGTTTCTAACTTCTCCCAAAACAATGGTAACTATGGTAGCGACACAGTAGCATGTTGCATTTTTATTCTGACGTTGTTCAGCCTGTTAATTAACTTGTCACTACTCTAAAGGCATTTCAGTTTTAAACGTTTCACTGTTTTTGATGTTCCTTTTCTATGGTACTGACATGCATTGGGAGTTTGTTTTTCTTTCTGCGTTACACATATTTTCCCTGCTGTAGTTGTTCTTCCACCACACTAATTCACTTAGTTAATATAACAATTCCCTGTTTCAATAAGAGTGAATTTTTCTCAATTTTCTGTTCTTCTTGAGAATTAGTAAGGTTCTCTGTATTCAAGAATAATCATTTGATCCCTGAAATTTATCAGCACACATACACAAGAAGACATTCACACAGACTTACAAGTTCCAAAGAAAATGAACAAATTTGTTTTATAATACACATAATAAAAAATGAATTTAAGACAAAAAAGGAATATTGGTTAAATATTGATGAATCGAATGCATAGTACTTACCTGGAATAAGCTGGGCTGGAAGTAGGTGATTCTTTGACAAGCTGAGGAGTGATGTTATGACCAAAAAAGGAAGATGTTTCCATTTCATCTTTGTCCCTTCCTTGCATTACACCCAGCCAGTGACACAGATATGTGTTATCTGGGGAGATAAAAAAAAAATAACAAAACATCAAATTATTATTTTTATAATGGTTAGCTATGTTGAGGTAAAGAGAATGTAAAGTATTTTGTGAAAAACTGTAGTTCAAATGGATTTGAAATGTCATTTTTTGAAATGATGAAACATAATAATTAAATAATTGAAATAATTAAAAAAATGAAAATAACTTACAATGAATATGCTTGTACAGAAGATATTTCATGATATATTTTCAACGAATGGGCTATTTATTAATTTTGAAAATTTATTTTCAGTCAAATATTATTCATAAATGATTCCTTGGTTTTCTCTATCTTTTAGGGGATGCCAAATAAGTGTCTTTACTTTGATTTCCCAGCAATTTAGTCTCATCCCATTTAGAAAATTCTGCAGTTATTTATTAACCAAATATTTACAGATTACTTATAATGAGTCAGGCACTATGTTACTCTGTGATACCACAGAAAACACCCAGGTGTATAAACAACTTGAGGCCACTTTAATCACATGAATTCACAAAAAAATTCAAAAATGACTTACTACATGGTTTATTCTGAGCAAGACACTCTCTATCAGTCATAAAGGAGACAGAAAGATAGTGTCCTTGCAAGAAACAAAGCTAATAATCAGAGAAGCCTTTTGACATGGTAATGAGTCTAACAAATGGCAGAATAAAAATACACGCGGATGTCTAATTAGTTTTGCCTGGGACAACTGACCAAACCTATACTGAAGAAGTGGCATTTTTAGATATGGGATATTCATAATATTTATTAAGTGGAGAATATGAAAATACTTTTCAGAATGAAAGAACAGTATAAGCAAATATCAAAGTAAAATGGTGCACTTGTGTGTGTGTAGATGTGTGTGTATGTATTCCATGATGTATATACTATATATCAATTCATGGTGTATATATATTCCAATGGCATAATATATTCTGGGTACTGTAAGGGAAGTCATTGTTTGACTGGATGATAGGGTTTGCCAGAAGATAAAGTAGTAGAAAACGGAAAAAGCAAAATGGGGCAGTTAAAGAGAGAAAATGAGGAATCACTATAGAGTTTAGCAATAGATGATAGTATGATCCAAACAAGTTAGAAGATAACTCTGCAGGGATGTGAAGGATAAGGAAACCTGGCATAGAGATCATAAAAATAGCACAGAAACTTACAATGAATGCTTACAAAGGACAATGGCAAAAGTCAAAATGGGATGGGAGTCAGATATGCGACATTATGCACGTATATTTTGTGGGACATGGCAATTTATAGATTTGGGAGTTGGGAAGTAAAAGGACTTATTAATTTAACAGAATATTTAGTTAAAAATATTAATAGATAACTAGATCTAATACTATATAAAAAGTAGTTTGTCCCAAAAGAAAAATAAGCTGCTATCATTCACTGTTTTAAATTTCAAAATATTGTGGAAGTACAAATGTTTTTGGTTACATGAGTTGCTTTTTTTAATGCTTGAGTCAGGGCTGTAAGTGTGGCCATCACCCAGATAGTGTTCATTGTACCCATTAGGTAGGTTTTCACCCCTCCCCCGTTCCCTCAGCTTTATTTCCATTGAGTTTTACTTCCTTCTGTGCACATGTGTGCTCACTGATTAGTTCCAATTTAATAGCAAGTACCTGTGGTGATTATTTTTTTCATTCTTTAGATACTTCACTTAGGATAATAGTCTCCAGTTCCAGAATGGCTTTTATTAAAAAATCCAAAAACAATAGATGCTGGAATAGACGCAGAGAGAAAGGAACGCTTATGCACTGTTGGTGGAATTGCAAATTAGTTCAACCTCTATGGAAAACAGTATGGAGATTCAAAGAACTAAAAGTAGACCTACCATTCAATCCAGCAATTCTACTGCTGGGTATTTACCCAAAGGAAAAAAAGTCATTTTTATCAAAAAGACACCTGCATTCGAATGTTTCTTGCAGCACAATTCACAATTGCAAAGATGTGAAATCAACCTAATAGGCCATCCATTCATGAGTGGATTACCAAAATGTATATATTATGGAGCATTACTCAGCCATCAAAAGAATGTACCATTCATTTTTGTAAAACTCTGAATGGCAACTCAGAAAAAGGATAACTCACTTAATTCTGTAGGTTTATTGAAACATAGCTGTTGTCAATTTGTCTATTTAAGTTGAGTTGTCCTTATTTTAGTACTTATTGCAGTTAGTTTGCCAAGCGTTCCTTCAGGAGAGATGCCTAATTCTCCTATCGAACAGCTACAATCACCCGACCTCACCTAAGATATTTGGGGCTTATTTTTTCTCTCCAGAATTCTACAAACAACTCCTGAAGTAGAAACTTGCCTCAAAGAAATATTCTTGGTTATTGTAGTTTCATATTTATTTTCTGTCTTTGTCTTGGGACTAATGTTGTTGTAACTCTCATTAACCTACTATATTACTCATAAATGATATTATATACCCATATTATGTTTCATGCATTATCTAAGTGTCAAATGATAGATTAGATTTACAGATAAGCACAAGCCTAGATGAACATTTCTACTCTTTAATCCATACTATACAGTTGTTAGTTTGTCTAAAGTCTCCTTTTCAGGGTTATCCACTGAATGTTTTGGCTTTATAGTAACATTTCTCAGTGAAGTAGAAATGATTAGTTCTTCCAGAGAAAATATATAAGTATACTACGTACTGGTTGTTTCTGCTTGACTCGGTTTTGATGTAATAATTGCCCTATCTTCTTGGTTGCTGCTTGCCTAGGGAGTTTGTTAGATTTTTCCTCTCTGTAATTGATTGCTCTGAACCCTAAACACCACAGTCCCTGTTTTGGAATAAACACTAGACCTTTGATTTCTTCAATGTGCATAAGCAGTTTTATTTCAGTTCTTGATGTAAGTAAAAGCATGAATAAATCTAGAGGCTCTTTATGACTTGCTTATTATTTAAGAATTTAGAATGATATTTTTTAAATGATTGTCTATAGTGTATTTATTGAAATTGAGATATTCATATCTGTGGTTAATTATATTCTAACTGCATTTTGTTAATAATTACATATAGCTTATTTATAATAGTACAGTATTGATAAAACAAAGGTCCTGATCAAACAAGTACATTTTTACTTCAAAATGATGCAATAATCATAAAAAAAACTTGAAAGTAAAATAATTTCTTATAGTTGAGTGAATTCCTCCAAGTTACATTATTCAGCTGGAAGTTTTTATTTCATATTTCTATAATATTTTTGTATGAATATACAACAAATAAATTTTCACTACCTCATGATATTTCTGAAAATTTATACAGTAAGTGACTAATAATATAAGCTAATTTTAAGGTAGTCCCCACAGATCTGAAATGGTGACTGCATTATTTGCTATTGTACACACATCACTTTGATACTTTGAAGTTTTTAAAATAGATTTTAATTTTTAGAGCAGCTTTAAGTTTACGACAAAATTGAGTGGAAGACACAGAGATTCCTCATAAACCCCCTTCCCTCACATATGCATAGCCTCCCCCATTATCAACACACCCCATTGGAGTGGTACATTTGTTAAAATTGATAAACCTACATTGACACAATATTATCACCCAAAGTCCATAGTTTACATTAAGGTTTACTCTTGCTGTTAAGCATTTTATGAGTTTGAACGAATGTACATGACACATACCCACCATCATAGTATCATATAGAATAGTTTCACTATCCTAAAAACCCTCTGTAATTTCATCTATTTATCCCTTTCCCCACTCCATAGCAACCATTGATCTTCTTACTGGCTATATTATTTTGCCTTTTCCAGAAGGTCTTGTAATTGTAATCAGATAGTATGTAGCCTTTTATAACTGGCTTCTTTCACTTAGTAATACACATTTAAGTTTCCTCCATTTTTTTCATAGCTTGATAGCTTATTTCTTTTTAGCACTAACCTTTCACTGAATGTACCACAATTTATTTATCCATTCACCTGCTGAAGAAAATCTTGGTTTCTCCCAAGTTTTGATAATTATGAGTAAAACTGTTATAAATATCCATGCATGAGTTTTTGTATGGAGATAAATTTTTAACTTGTCTAGGTAAAAAATACAACTACTGTGCTTGTTGGATCATATGGTAAGATTATGTTTGGTGTTTTAAGAAACTGTCAAACTGTCTCCCAAAGTTGCAATATCATTTTGCATTTCCACTAGCAATGGATAAGAGTTGCTGTTGCTCAACCTTCTTTCCAGCAGTTGGCGTTATCATGTTCTGTATTTTGGCCATTCTAATAGGTGTGTAGAGGTATGCAGTGTTTTTAATTTACATTTTTCTGATGACATATGATGTGGAGTACCTTTTCAGTGGCTTATTTGTCATCTGTTTATCCTCTTTGGTCAGATGTCTGTTAAGGTCTTGGTCCATTTTTTAATCATATTTTTTGTTTTCTCATTATTAAGTTTTTAAGAGTTCTTTGTATTATTTTTGTATGTTTTGAATGAGCCCTTTATAGATATGTATGATAAAAAATATTTTGAAATATTCTAGTCTATGGCTTGTCTTTTTACTCTCTTGACAATGTCACTAACAGAGAAAAAGGTTTTAATTTTAATGATGTCCACCTTATCAATTCTAAATACCCCGAAATGTTGATCTTTAACAGTCCTCTCTCAATTGGAAAGTACCCCAAATTAGGATATAACCTTATTGGAAAGTATACTAACCTCTTATTTAAAATCTTACTTTTTGACATATTAAGAGGATGATCGATTTTAGTGAAGAATGTGATGTAACTGTATTTAAATGCTTTCTGAGTATTGAATATAATGAATTCAACAAGTAAAATTGCAACACCCTGTAAATACAAGGACACTTTTCTCATGCACAGGGACATAGTGTGCCTATTATTGAAGCACTAAGAAAGTTTATACATATGATTTTGCATTAAAGAAACTAACATTATATGAGAAAAGAGATAATTTACAATATCTCTTTTTATGATGAAATACTTGGCTGAATATGTGATTACGGAATTAAGTATAATGTAAATGCTTTAAAATATGATTTATTTGTGAATTACAAGTGTATGGACATAATATAATCCAGTGCTTTAGAAGCATAGCTGGTAAAACCAAATTGTCTGGGTGTGAATCCTACCTTACCACTCAGATATTATTTGACTTTCAGCAAACAACTTAAGCTTTCTTACTCTCATCTTTCTGAACTGTAAAATGTGAAGAATAACAATAGCTACAACATTGTGTGAGGTGTGTGTACCGTGCTTATAAGAGTGCCTGCTCCATCTCCTGGTATACATTAAAGTTGATAGCATCATCACCAACTTCAAACAGCATCCAGTGAGGTGATGACAGAACCAATCTTGGATTTGTATTTATTTGCACATTGTTTCACACATCAATAGCATCTGGCTTAGGTTTAATTTGCAAAACATTAAAGATTTTGATTTATTTTAATGGGATTTATTGAGATTTAATTTATCTGTGATAAAATGAACCCTTTTTAAGAGCACAGTTCAATTTTGATAAATGTATATAGCCATATAGCCTTCACCCCACTCAAAGTATAGATTCTTTCTACAGGAATCTTGTTGAAAGCTAATATGTTATATGCATATGCTGTTCCTGTGTATTATATATGTTGTTAATGTGAATTTTCAAATAATAATACATTTAATAACATGCTGATTCATCCTCTCTTTTTAGGAGAATGATTGCCTCGAAGATAGTTTTCAAAATTTATTTTGGAAAAAAATCCTGTTCCACTGATTATTATTGTAATTTCATAGAAAGTAAAAAAGTTTCATAAGAAATTAATGTAGCTCAATGCATGGTTCAATAAGATCAAAAACATTTCTTTGGGCACACATTTTGAATTACTTAAGAGAACACCTAAATATCCTAAACTTATCAGTGCATGATACTTATTTTTCAGCTTCTTCAGAAACACTTCAGCCTAAGTGGTTCTCTTTTTTTCTTACATATTTGAAAGGACAGAAATTATCAAGGCTTTCCCTGTTACCAGCACAAATTGATTCTCCTTTAAGTTACACTACTCTCTTCTTTCTTCTGAGTTGAAAAGAAAAAGTGCTCTGAGAAACCACACTATTTTTGGAGTCTTGTATTCTCAGCCTTTTCTCTTATTTAGGCTAATTTTTAAGTGAATATCATCCAATAAGTCAAAAGTTGGGAAAGTTAGTAATGTTCAACAAAATAATAAAATCAATTAACTGTTGATTATCTCTGTCCTAGTCTTTGATAAAGGGAGCAACTATGGCTAGTGGAGTATTACCCATGCCTAAAGATCGCCTGTCTTGGGGGAGATCAATGACAAGAAAAAGTCAGCCTCACTCGGGATTTTGCATACAACAGATGAGACAGTCAGCAATCCACATATGGGTTAAGGAAATATTCTTCCTCTTCACAAATGAGATAGACTAAAGTTTGGTCTACAAAAAAAAGACTGCACTCCTAGAGCTCATAAACAGAAGCCAAACATCAAAAATTAAAGGTCTCTATTTAAATCAATCTTTGTAATGTTCTGGAATTTTTTAGAAAATAATTAAGAATGCAAAAATTAGGTTTATGGGAGTTATAATTCGACAAATAATTTTGGAGAGCTCTGTGCCAGGCTGTAGTAAATCAGATAGGTACAAAACAAATATACTGTCTTTGTTTCAGAGCACTAAAATAAATAATGTATTATATGTGAGTGACAAAGATAAAAAAAAAATTAAGTTGGTTACACAAGGAAGTAGTCTGAAGGTAGGAAGGTGATCAGGCTTGAGCAAGGGTTTAAAGGGAGTACTGAAGTTACACAACTGCAGTAGCAGGTAAAGGCGTTCAGTGAGGAGATGTGTGATGTGTACATGAGTGAAACTACAGTGGAAAGTTTGCATGAAAAGGTAAAAACAAATAATATGTATGTAGCACTTCATCATTTATCTAGGTATTGTCCAACAGATTTAATTATATTAGGAAAATAAGTCATAAAATATTATCTTTCATGTGAGAATGTAAGTTCAGAATCTTTAAGAGATTTGTCTGCATGAACACACATAGTTAGCAAATAAAGTGAACTGGAGCCAACTCTAATATATTTCTTACAACACTGTCAAAATGTCAGAGAATCAAAAGGTCTCAAATGGGAGACTAAATTCCAGGTTTTTTCTTATCAATTGTATAATGGCATATGGGAAGATAAAGCTCAGTACTAACTATATAACTTGAAGATAAAAACGACTCAAGATAAAGGAAACTATGTACGTAATTTTTAATATATTGAAATATATATGGTGAATAGGACCTTACATATATGTCTAATTGGTGGAAAGAAAAGTAGCAATAAACATTAAAGATATTGTAAAAGAAAGGCAACAATTTGGTAATGAACAGAACACTGGAGTTAAAAAAAATAATACGTGGTGCTGTTTCCAAAATTTCAAGCTAGAAAACTGAAAGCTTATCAAGAAATCTCTCTCTCTCTCTCTCTGAGTAATTTTTATAAATGACTGACTAATCTAAACATATAATAATGTGTGTATAAGCCTGGCTAATGCTACAAAGAAATCACTACTGTTTCGGTGTAATTGGAAGTGCATTGACTTGAAATAAGAAGTCAGAAGTGTTTAACACCTTTGAAAAATTCAGGTTTAATGCTTTCGAATAGACGAGGCAAACTGGACAAATCACTATCAAACTCTTTTTAAGTCAGAGCACTGTCACGTCTCCTATAAAGAGTGTATTATTTGACAATAGCATGCACATAAAAACAGAGTACTTAAATCACACTTTTAAGGATTACTGGATTGAAACATTCTATTCTTTTATTTTTTCTTCCGAGACAGAGTCTTACTCTGTTGCCCGGGCTAGAGTGCAGTGGCGTCAGCCTAGCTGACAGCAACCTTAAACTCCTGGGCTCAAGGGATCCTCCTGCCTCACCCTCCCAAGTAGCTTGGACTACAGGCATGTGCCACCATGCCCAGCTAATTTTTTCTATATATTTTTAGTTTTCCAGCTAATTTCTTTCTATTTTTAGTAGAGAAGGGTCTCACTCTTGCTCAGGCTGGTCTCGAGCTCCTGACCTCAAAAGATCCTCCTGCCTCGGCCTCCCAGAGTGCTAGGATTACAGGCATGAGCCACTGTGCCCGGCCTATTCTTTTTTATATGTTAAAAACATTTACTTTATAATCCATTTATATTACATTTGGCTTAAGGATATCACAGATGCTTAGAGAATCCTTTCCTCATAGAAACAGGTACATATTACACATTTAGTCTAATGTTTAAATTATCCTAAACCCCAAATTATTATATGCTAAACTTACAGTGTATTAACTTTCTGACTTCATTTATATACTCCGATTTGGTTTAAAATATGAAAAGAGGAAAGAAAAGACACTAAGAACAAAAGACTTTTGGAAAATAAGTTTGAAATTAATGCTGAGAATAAAATATCTGGATAGAATGTGTAAGAGTGATAAGACAAAGACAAGTCTGGAAAACTGGGCTACAGAGTTAACCAGGAATAGCAGAAGTAAGGGAATTAGCAAGATTCTCAGTAGTGCGTGACCTCATTTCTTAAAGATTCTGGATATGTAGGCACAGCCACATTACTATTCACAACAGTTTTATTTGGACAGATTATGGACCCTATTTCCAATTAAGCTTCTGTTCATTTCACAAAAGACTAATTAATTCTCATCACATTTCCAGGAAACAGAATATTTTAAACATACTGCAAGGAAACTCAGGGCATAGTGACAAACCTCAGGCTGTATATAACGAATGAGGTAGTTTGAGACTCTTATTTTATGTCCAAATTGTACTAAAGCACCCCATCCAGGCCAGATAGTCAAAGAAACATGTATTTTTTTTTACATAATCCATTACTACACTTAAAATAGACAACCTATTAGTCCCATATAAACAGATATGTTAATGTCAATTAATAGACACAGAGGAAAAAAAGTAATCTGAGGTATATATTCTTTTAGAATCTTACTCTTCAACCCCTACCAAATTCAGAATAAAAGTGAGCAGTTGGCAGCATGTAGAGCTAACACTAATGCCATGGACCTGTTATACTCCTAAAGAGTAAAAAAAAAAATTAGAATTTCTGGTTGTTGTTTACATTTCACTGTGTTTAAAGACACATCAATGGAATTTCTTACTAGTAAATTTTAAAGGAAAAACTTAAATAAATACCAAATATCAGGAAAAATAATCCTTCCCATCCCAGTCTGTGTAATTTTGATTTTACTGTGTTACAGTTTTAGAAAAATCATCACAAAGAAAGGACGAACAATGATTTCATTGCTACAAAATGAGAATCTGAAGCACTAGATGACTGTTGAAACACTGCAGTGAAGTATGCAAAATACTGATTGACATCTTCAAATAAAGTAAAATATGAAGCCTGAAGACAGTCAGACTTACGGTCACTAAAAGTTCTACTTAATATTTGGTTTCTGTTCAACATGTTGAAGCCAGCACTTCATCAGTGATTTAAAGCAATGCTTGCATGCTTTTGGATTAGATATTTTTAATATAGTGCTTTCTTGGAATTCACATATGATTTTCAAGATTAAAATATAAAATCAATAAGATAGTAAGATGGTTGTCAACTGCTGGCTACACTATGTTATCAAAATGATGGAAAAGCAGCTATATATAAAAATAAACATAATCTACCCACAGGGCCTGATGAAGATAAACACCAGTTTCTCTACTGTAGCTACCACAATCATTAAAGAATCAATGGCAAATTAAACTTACAAATCCTTAGAGAGAGGAGGTGGGAGAAAAAAAGCACAGCAGTAAATGCAGAAAGGTGCAAATAAATTTTTCATCCTAAACAGAATGAGGTTCATTAGTATTGCCAACATAAAGACAAAGGTAAAGACAGCAAACTGAAGATTTTATCTTCTTTTCACTTTAATTATAGGGTTGCCTCAAGCAGAACTAGTTTTCAGACTTGCTTGAGAGAAGATTGCATTCATATATTAATAGAATTGTTTTAAGAATAAGGAAGTTTAAAAAGATAATCCAATGTAAAGAAATAAAATACAGTCTATCAGAACTTTTTTTCATTTCTTCTTTTCCTATTTTGTAGCTAAGATAAAAACCATTTTTTCGAAACGAATGTTCAAATTCACAAAGACGGTTTCTTAAAAGTATACTCATGTATACCAAGACAAAAAGAAAGCAATTTTCAAACAAAAGCAATTTTCAAAATGCTGTGCTCACACTAGCTCAGTCAGATGAATTCTATGCCCACTTGACCTTCAATCATATTGTTCATTTCATCATTCTGATGAAAATTAGTGGGACACGTGATGCTTGGTCATCCTAGCTGAAAGTAAATTCACTTGCAGACATATTTTTTCTGAACAATGTCATTCTTCGAGTAATGTAAGGTGGAAATACACAAATAGTCTCACTGTTCTAATAAGTGTTGCCTCTGATAACTTAGATTTATCTTAGTACGGATAACAAAAATAGAAGAAAATGTCTGGGCATTGGTCTGGTCAAAGAAAAGTTACAAATGAAGCTGGTCTGGCTTGACACTCCTATTGAGAGGGAAAAATGTGGCATGATAGAGAAGGTGGACAATGAGAGAGCAAAAGAATCAGAGAAAACATGCAAAACAGCACAGTTGATTTAGCAAGCATGTTCTGCTGGCAAAATCTGGAATTAACAACAAACCAAGCATATGTCCAGTGGGGTTTGCTACCTCCAGAATACTCTCTGCTTTCAGAGACTGCCGCCATGATTATTCTTTTCTCTGTGTTTAGTCTAATTGAAAAAGAATGTCTGGTGACAAATTTTTGTTTATTTGTTTTTTTTACTTTAGAGACCACAACTTCTATTAAAGCCAGCTACACTGTAAGTTAAAGGTGAAAAATCCAAACTGTGGTACTCTCACATTTTAATAAATACAAATGTCTGATGAAGTAAAAAAAAAAAAGTACATTCAAAGGAACATGATGTCACTATTAGAATAATTTCTCTATAAACTAAACAAGGATACATCAAAAACTATAGTAAAATCACCATACTCGGGTGCTTATACTTCATATTTAATAAATTTTCTTTGAGAACCTATTATGTGCTATACAAAGGTACAAAAATGAATAAGACAGTCTCTGTGTAGGGAAAGCTTACAGTAGGGCTGATGGGAACAGAAGAAGATAAGTTAAATGCAGGGCAGTAATTTCTGCAACAGAGTATATAAATAGAGTGCTGTGCTACGAGATCAAAGAGAGAACAAAACAAAGAGGTTTCTGAAAAATTACAAAAATGTTCATCACAGAAGTGAACACTTGAAATAGATTTTGAAGGAACAGTACTTGTTGATCAAGCCAAAAGAGCCGAGGACTAGAGAAGGGAATTCTAAATGAAAACACCAACTGTGCCAAGGCATGAAGAAAAGAATCTCTCTGAAGAACAATAAATGGTTTTGTTTGCGTGGGATTTCAGATGACATGTATGAGGGAGGTTATGATCGGAGATGAAGGTGAAAAAACAAAAATGAGGCCAAAAGGTAAAGGGCTTTGTGTGCCAAACATATGTTGAAGATGAAGAATAAACTGAAAAAAATGCTGTTTCTCACACAAAAGCTCTGTGAACATGGACTTGACATGGAAAGCCAGAGGTCATGAGGTTGCACAGGTCTCTGTCACAACATTCTACAATTATAGTACCACGCCTGCCATGTAGCAAATGCTAAATATTTGTTGAATTAATGGATGGATGAATGATCATGGAAATATGCAATTGAACCAATTTACTTGCAGAAGAGATGGAAGTATTAATACAAACACAAAAGCTATAATATTCATGAAGTCCACGTGTCTATAAAGATTTCTTTTACCTTAGGCAAGAAATCATGGTCCTTAAAAACAGAGAATGCTTACAAAAACATTTTACTTACCAGCAGTAACTACAGCAAAATGTACTCAGTTTTTGTTCTTATTTTCTTTTATTTTTTACACAAATTAATTTCAAATACACTGCCTTGAAAGTGTATGGAAACCTAAAATTAGTTGAATTGTACTGGGAGAGGAGCAACAGCATCATTTTTAAATAGATGTGACATTTAAATTAAAATCTATTACTTGGGGTTTGATTTGTTAGTGTCTACCTATGTTTTTTACAGCTATTCATATTAAAGCAAGATATTAATTCCTAAGCTGTGAATAGATTGCACATTAATACTTAAATGAGCTGCAAATTTTTAGATTAAGAGCAAATAGCTCTAGAAATGTCATTATCCAAAATGCATATACAGCCGAGTCCATCTTAGCAATTGCCTTCACGTGTGTTGGGTTAGTTTATGAAGAGATAGTAGCAGGGTGAGGACAAAAGGAACAAGCGTTAAATTTCAAACTGACTACTAAAAATGCTGTAGTAGGAAAGACATTAATGAAGTAACAAAAGAGAAGGTTCAAAGTAATTTTCATATGTCAACATGCACAAAGACATAACAAAGAGATTCACGCACAAAAGGATGTACATGAAAGGTGGGGAAAAATTTCTCTGACTGGCATTTGTGTTGCATGCATTCTAGAAAGCAAGGGTTTTTGAAAGGCATTTAGCTTTAAAGTACGCAGTGTTCCTTTGAATGTCCTCAGCAGGACCAGAAAGGGAGGATTCAATTTTCAAAGATAATTGTGTCAGATAACTGTCTCATGCCTTTTCAGCAAGAATCTGATAAACACCTAATTACTAGCCAAGTGATTTTAGAGCTACACAGCTGGGCCTTTGAGAAGGCTACCGGGAAAGACTTGGTCATCCAATGTATCAGGAGAGAAATGCGGTTGGGTTGAAATTAATTTCATTTATTTGGATAATGAAGTCTCACTGATGATCCTGAGGAAGAATTTATTATTTTAACAAATGAGTATAAATTTCAACATAAAATCAATGATGGCCACACAAATAACTGCTCACCGTAACACATCTAAAACAATCTACTGAAAATAAAAAATAAGTTCTATTGGAATTTCAGGCAGTTTATTTTCTTTGGGCAAGCTTTATGCAATTATATGATGATATTCTGGTATTTCGTAGGAAAAGGAAAAAATATTAATATTTTTGGCTGTTAGAACCTGGCTTAAATCTTTTAATACAGATACTAGCCATGAATGCATGGCTATTCATCTTTAAATATATACATATACCCACTCAGCTGACTCTTGAGTACTTCTGAATGTGATTTCCTATTATATTCCTGGACTTTACTTGTCAATGCCCCATTGTCTAGTCCGTGTTGTCATATGTAGCTTAAAGTCTCAAATTAAAGCCCCATATTATGTACTGCCTTGACATCTGGTGAAATCGAGACAGCCTCAAATGGCCTATTTCAAGTTCTCCTTCCCACTTTGCTTTCAGGGAAGGTCCTCTATCCCAGCAACCCTCCTTATCAAAGGGACCGACCATTCACAGTTCCCTGAAGCCCATGGAATTATTCAGTCACATCCTATTGGAGAAACAAAGGGGCACGTCACCTTCTTGATAATACAAAGCCCACCCTGCAACAGCCCCTGGCTGCTTCCTGTGTTCTGGAGTGCCACTCCCCCCCCGCCACCATGTGACATTGCATGGTGAGTGGTAGCCTCTCCCCTGAGACTGTGAGTATATGTAATAAACTGCTGTTGATTTCATCTGTCCAGTGTCGGGTGTCATGAGTTCAACAAACCCCATAACCCTAAGTCAGAAATCCCTCCTTCTCAACAAGGAGATTGACAGGTGACTAACATCATAGAACCACTCAGATTGGTCTAAAGCACAGATGTCCTTCTTCTTCAAGTAAATGTGTCTTTTTGTGTGTGTGTGTATACTTCCAAGGTGACTGCCAAACTGTGGCTATCTAGAGGGGCAAATAAAATGATGGGAGGTGCTGAGAAAAATGCTTTTTTGTCAATGAATAAAATATACTGACAGGCATTGAACACTTTCCTCAATTTCCTCACATAGCTCTATTGGTCTAGTGACTGTCTTGTGTAAAATGATAGAGGATGAACTCAAAAGAGGAAGATAGTAATAGAAAACGAAAATGATGGGCTCTATTACCAAAGGATAATCAGAAAAGGGATTCATCTACAGCAGAGTTAAAACTCACTGTATTTCAGCAAGTTATGCACAACAGATGTCCTCAGGTAGAAGTTATTCTTTCACTAACCATTTTCATATTAAAGGTAAGGAGACGACTATTCGGCAGAGGCAGTTTTGCTTTCTTTTCATTGCTTTTACGTTCAGCCATGCATTATCTCTATTTGCCATGATTTCCATTTTTTGTCCTTAACTTTCCCCTATTTTAGGCAAGTTTGAGATCAGAGGCAAAAATCGTGATTAGAATGGAGAGGGCAAAATCAAAACAAACAAAAAATAGCTACAGGAAGTAGAAGGAAAATACATATTACATGTTTCCCTACTAAAATAGGCATATGATCACTATTTAAAGTTAATTATTGCATGCTTCCACATTTATACACGAAACTGAAGCATTTGAAATGTGCTTGAACTTTTTAAAATAGTGACATATTATGAAGCAATCAATGGTAAAATAATGAATTTTAGTAATTAAAGGTCAGTTAGTAGGCATTTGCTTAATTGTTATTCTATTTTAGACACTTAGAGATACAGGAAATGATCTGAGCCTCAAAGTAAAGAGTGTTTTTTTGGTTGTTGTTGCAAAGAAAATACACAGTTAAATAGAATTTGCAAAGATAAATTTCAAATGCATACTTGTTTCCTGAGAATTATATCAAAGATTAAAAAATGATGCTGTAGGTGATGCCTAGTTCCCAGTACTAGATAAAAGTCATTACTTTCCACATTTTGTCTTTTGCATGGTAAAATAACATGTAAAAATCATTACTTATCCAATTTATTTTATGGTCATGTTTTAGAAAATTCCATCCCAGTACAAATAGATATTTTTCTTGTTTTGTTCAAGCCAATTTTATCATCTCTGTCTTTCGAAAGTTTTCCTCTTAAATCAATAATTTTTCTTAGTATTAGGAAGTGCTCTACTATCTCACAACTTCAAACACAATATGAAAGATAAAATAAAGTATTTGTTGCTTGAGTCCTTAACACATTCCAGATATTTTCATATTTAGTCATGTGTCTTTTGTCATTAAATTATTTTAGAAGCGTGTCTCTATTCACTCTATTTCCCTATCTTCCCTTCACTTTTCTTACTTTACTTTTCTTACTTTGCTACCATATCTACACTGAATGTTTTCTTAGTAAGGTAGCCAATGATCTACTTATGTTAAGAACTGTGAGAAATATTCAACACAATTTACTACCAGTTTTTTTGGAAGCCCTTCTCCTCTTAGGCATTGTCATGTTACGCACTCTTGGTTTTCCTCCTATCCTTCTGGTCACGACTTTCCGGGATAATTTTTTGGTAGTACCTCCTCTCTTGTCTGCCCTTTTTCTGCTTTACTTCTGAATATCGGTCTCTAAAAAGACAGTCTTGAATCTTTTTCTCTTTTTAGGTTCTTTTCCTGGAAAATTCCATCCTGAAATACTTTTTATGTGGTAGTACTTCTTCAACATAGCCCTGTATCATGAGGTCCAGGCCCATGTAGCCAAATGATTATCTGACATCTGACATCTTCATATTTGTGCTTCAGAGATTTAAAATTGAACTCTTCATAAAATCCTCCCCATTCTCTCACCTAAATATATTTCTTCTTTAGTCTTTCCAAGCTCTTCCATTCAGATACGCATGCTAGATTCCCAAGAACCATCTTCTCCTTCCTGTATCTTCAAAATCCCAACCATCACTATAGTCTATTGATTTCACCCAGGTGTTCAGAGAAACTTGAGTATGATCATCCTCCATTCCTACCTGCATCTCCAAGCCTTCACTAAGTGCTGTTGATTCTATCTCTAAATTATTTATCAAATACATAAATTTCCCTTAATCTTCAATATACTCACTTAAGACAAAAATCTTTTCTTTTGTATGGATATAACAATTGCCTCCTAACCACTTCCTTTATTTCAACTTAGCTTTCATATATCCATTCTCCAAAAGCAATGAGGGATTTTTAAAAATGTTTTTGAGTAAAACATGCTAAGTGTTATATGTATAAAGTACACTCATTTTTAGTATGCAGCTCAGTAAACTTTTACATGTGTATATACTCATTCAGCCATCAGTCTGGTCAAGATATAAAATACTTTCTACATTCAGGGTTTTCCCTCATACTTTTTCCAATAAACTATCCCCTCCTTCACCTCAGTAAACCACTGTTTTGAGGTCTCTTACAACGATTTTTTGTTTACTTGAACCTCATATAAACTAAATCATACATACTTATATATATGTGATTTATAATAATTCTGTGGGATTAATTCAGGATGTTTTGACTAATTGTAGTTTGGTGATATTCCATTATATGAATATACCAAAACACATTTATCCCTTTTCCTATTGATGGGTGTTTGATTTTTTTTTTTTTTTGGAAGTTACTGCTATGAATAAAGCTTATATAGTTATTCTTATACATGATCCTTAAATGGGCTCCTTTGCAGACTTATCTCCATCAAAATATATTTGTCTTGTAAATTCAGGGAAGTGTTCTCAAAAGCTTGATTTCAGTGGGTCATTTGCTCTCCAAAAACCTTTCACAGTGGCTTCGAATGCTCATACCATCAGGTATAAACTTGGAGTCCTAGTCAAAGGCCTTCATAATGGAACTCTGCTGTGTACATCCATGTGTATTCACCACTGCTCATCCCTACGGACCCTGTACCCATCAAACCAGGTCAGATTGCAGTTTTCCTCAGTATGTCACCTCTTTGTCTACTCCATTTATGCAGACTATTTTTTGATTGTCTTTGATATTTTTCTCAGCTACATTTGCTTTGAGAAATTTCCTCTGATTCAGCCTGGGCAAAGCACCAATTTAGAACTCGACGGTCTTCTTTACTGATTTCTATTTAATAATTCTTCAACTGGTAAAGCTGGATAATAAGATCAAACCATACTAGTATATTTTTTAATGTTAGAGAACTCTCTTAATCAAGTCTGTTATTTCATAAGACATTTATAGCTATCTTAATTTTGAGATTACTTGTCTGTATAGTTTTGAATAGGAAAGGAAATTACATCAACAAATAGAGTGTCATTTTGTGATTTGGCACGTGTTCTTGATTCTTGTATTCAATTTTTCTTTTATTAAACCCATGATACAAAGCAAGAATCAGTGGCATGAGTTCTAGGTTTTATGCTGACACATCGAGATAAAAGGTCAAAAAGTGGGTCATACTAAAGAGAAAAGCTACATGCCCACTGAGAAATATGGCCAGAAGTGAGGACACTGTAAGTACAGAGCTTGACTGACCAGACATACTTAGAAGCAAGCTGTTACTATGGCAACTTTTCCCTTCAATTGTGAAAAGATGGCACACAGGGTTCTTCATCCAGATTTTGTTTGTCAGTGACCATCACCTTTTCAGAAGCATCACTGCCTCAGATTCAACAACTATTTTATGAACTCATTTTTCAACCTAGAGACTTCCTTTATATATTCTTATTGATCTATTAGGAATAGATAATTATCAACAGATTATTGTCTAAAATCCTAACATACTTAATTAACACTTTGGGCCTCCTCTGTCTTCCTCAGGATAGCATTCATCCTTGGCCAATACTAGTCTTTTCTTAAAAAATAAATTTTATTGTGTATATTTAAGGTATATAACATAATATTATAAAATACATATAAACAGTAAAATGTTTAACATAGTAAAGTAAATTAACATATACATTATCTCACATATTATTTTTTTTTTGTGGACAGAGCAGGTACAATTACTCATTTATCAAAAATTCTACATGCAATATGCTATCGTTAACCATAATCAACAAGTAAAGATCCAATGCACAGTGTGAAGACCATAGCTATGGTATTTTCTAAGGATTCAGCTTTCTCATGTGTTTTCACTCATGAAATAGTCTTGTTTGGACAACCTGACTAACTTATGTTTGTATAGATTGATCATAGATGACCTTGTCCTTAAACATGTCTCCTGATCATCTGTGAAGCCACCTGGTCTGTGTGAACGGATTTCTTAACCTATGATCCTATCCTACTACTGACAGTGGTGTCAACACTATGACCACCTGGAGAGCCTTCTTCACCTCCTGTCTGCTGGGGACACTTTACTAGACCAATGGTAACCTTTGATCCCATACTTGCCACTGTCTTCTGGACCACTTAGGACGTCTGTCTTTATTCATTTCAATATTATTATATGTTTTAAGGTTTAAAATATGTACAATGTAACCATTTCAAGGAAAATATTATTATTAATATTTTTTCTTTTTTTAATTTCAGGATATTATGGGGGTACAAACATTTTGGTTACATGTTATGACTTTTCCACACCCAAGCCATAATTTGAGTCATGCCCTTTCCCACCTACGATGTTCACCGCATCCATTAGTTGTGAGTTTACACACCCCCAAATCCCAACCCCCAATGAATATTACTACCCTGTGAACATCTTAGTGTTGATTAGTTAGTGCCAATTTGATGGTGAGTACATGTGGTGACTATTGTTCTATTCTTGTGATACATCACTTCGGAGGATGGGCTCAAGCTCTATCCAGGAAAATATAAGAGGTGCAAGATCACCATTGTTTTTTTATAATTGAGTAGTATTCCATGGTATACATATACCATATTTTATTAATCTACTGATGGATTGATGGGCACTGGGTTGTTTCCACATTGCTTGCAACAGTGAATCGTGCTGCCATAAACATTCGAGTGTAGATGTCTTTATTATAGAATGTCTTTTCTTTCCTTTGGGTAGATGCCTAATAGTGCTATTGCTGGATCAAATGGTATTTCTATTTTTAGCTCTTTGAGGTATCTCCAAATTCTTTTCCACATAGGTGGTACTAATTTGCAGCTCCACCAGCAGTGTAAGAGTGTTCCTATTTCTCCACATCCTTGCCAGTATTTGTTGTTTTGAGATTTTTTGATAAAGGCCAATCTCATCTGAGTTAGGTGATATCTCATGGTGGTTTTGATTGGCATTTTCCTAATGATTAGAGATGTTGAGCATTTTTTTTTATGTGTTTGCTGGCCATTATTCTGTCTTCTTTTGAAAAGTTTCTGTTTATCTCCTTTGCTCATTTATCGATGGGGTTGTTTGATTTTTTCTTGTTGATTTTTTTGAGTTCTAGATAGATTCTTGTTATCAGCCTTTTATCAAATGTGTAGGAAGCAAATATTTTCTCCCATTCTGTGGGCTGTCTATTCACTCTAATGATAGTTTCCTTGGCTGTGCAAAAGCTTTTTAATTTGATCAGATCCCACTTATTTATTTTTGTTGTTGCTGTGATTGCTTTGGGAGTTTTCTTCAAAAATTCTTTGCCTAGGCCGATGTCTGAAAGAATCTTTCCTACATTTTCTTCTAGGATTCTTAAGGTTTCATGCATAAGGTTTAAGTCTGTTATCCATTGTGAATTGGTTTTTGTAAGAAGTGAGAGTTGGAGATCCAGTTTCAATCTTCTACATGTAGTTATCCAGTTTTCCCAGCACCATTTATTGAAAAGAGATTCTTTTCCCCAATGTATATTCTTGTCTGCTTTGTCAAAGATTAGATGACAATATGTGGATGGTTTCATCTCTGGATTCTCAATCCCATCCCAAAGGTCTATATCTCTGTTCTTGTGCCAGTACTATGCTGTTTTAGTTACTATAGCCTTGAAGTCTGGTAGATTGAGACCTCCCAGTTTGTTCTTTTTGCTTAAGATTGTTTTAGTTATACATGGTCTTCTCTGATTGCATACAAAGTGTAGAATTAGTTTTTCTAGATCTCTAAAGAATGATGATGGTACTTTGATAGGGATTACATTAATTCTGTAGATTACTTTGGATAGTATGGACATTTTAACAATATTGATTCTGCCAATCCATGAGTAAGGTAAATTTTTCCACCTGTTTACCTCTTCTACAATTTCTTTTCTTAGTGTTTCTTAGTTCTCCATGTATATGTCTCTCACTTCTTTCATTAAATATATGTCTAGATATTTAATCATCTTTTAGGCTATTGTAAAAGGTACTGAATTTTTGATTTGATTTTTGGCTTGACTGTTATATGAACATGGCATATATGAATGGCTTTGATTTGTTTGTATTAATTTTGTATCCTGAGACTTTATTGAATTCACTTATCAATTCCAGGAGTTTTTTGGTTGAATTTTTGGAGTTTTCTAGATATAATATCATATTATCAGCAAAGAGTGAGAGTTTGATCTTTTCTGCCTCCATTTGGACACTCTTAATTCCCCTCTCTTGTCTAATTGCTCTAGCAAGGACTTCCAGCACTATGTTGAATAGAAGTGGAGACAGAAACCTTGTCTGGTTTCAGTTCTAAGTGGGAATGGTTTCAATTTTTCCCCATTCAGTATGATATTGGCTGTGGGTTTATTGTATATAGCCTTAAGTTTTAAGATATGTACCGTCTATGCCTATTTTGTTAAGAGTTTTTATCATAAAGATGTGCTAGACTTTGTAAAATGCTTTTTCTGCATTCGTTGAGAGACTCATATGGTCTTTGTTCTTGCTTTTATTTATGAGGTATATTGCATTTACATATTTGCTTATGTTCAACCAGCTCTGCATCTCTGGGATAAAGCTCACCTGGTCATGGTGAATTATTTTTTTGATATGCTGCTGGATTCAATTTGCTAAAATTTTCTTGAGGATTTTTGCAT